>JASAND010015315.1:0-34945 GCA_030248195.1 Trissonchulus latispiculum | reverse complement strand
CTCCGGCTCCGGGAGGTCCTCGAACCCCCATTTTATCACTACTGACCCGGTAATAGGCCCGGGCTCCAATCCCGGGCCCGCTACTAAGCCCGGCTCAAAGCCCGGGCCGCAGGAAGTCCCAGACTTGCAAACTCAGCCCGGCAGACACGATGAGCCAGGCCGGCCCGGTGAGCACGGTAGGCCCGGTGGGCCCGGAAGCCCGGCAGGCCCGGTGGGCCCGGCCTAAAAAACCGGGCCCGGTAGCGGGCCGGGCTTTCAGCCAGAGCCGGGCCGGGCCCGAACCGTCTCCGGGTGGACAACTCAAAATTTTCCGGGCCCGGGCCTAAACCGGGCCGGCCCGGCCCGGGCCCGGCCCAGGGCCCGGAGCCCGCTACACGGCCCGGGGACAACCCTACTCATATCACCTAGTGATATAATCGACAAGTCTGTGACCGGCTGGGTATTATGAATCGCTACATGGATGCGTGTAATCGGAATGTCCCGGTCCCGCAGTTTTGCTATCTGCACAGCCCTAACTGTCGTAGCCCGCAGTCAGAAGCTCAGCCGATGTAAGTTGTGTGTATGCTGGAAGTTTATTCGCCGTTTCTACAGTCCTATTTCTGAGTTTCTGCGCTGTTTGTGGTGCGCCGCTGAAGCATGAACTGGGAGAAGTGGGGAAGTGTGTGTTGCTCTGCCGGGGTGGTTTTTCGTTTCTCTGTCGCTCTTTCGTGTGCTTTTATAACGCTGCTACTTAATTTCATTTCATCCATTAACGCAACTTAAAAGTCGTGCCAGTGTTGTGAAGAAAATGTTGCATCAGGTTTGCACTTTTCTGCAATTTGTTTTAACCGAAAAACTTACATCATTCACGAAAAGAAACCGATGTTTTAGCTTACGCTAGTTAAATATTCAATTAGTGATTAGGGCTAGTGCTATCAGTTATAATCGTAATAAGTTGAACTTGTATATTACACGCGGGTACGCTTTCTCAAATTTTGAACGCATCTGATTTCTCTTTATGTCAATATTTGATTGTACCGAATACTGACTGAAAATAAAGAATTTTTAAGCACGACTTTACGCGGTAAATGATTTTTTAGTACTTCCTTATCAACACTATTGTCTACACACAATCAGGTGAAAAGGTGATAAGACAAAGATCGAAACTTTTTTCGCTTCATTTTGCCATTTTTATATTTCTGTGGGTTCTTTTAGCAACCATGAACTCTAAAACTGAGAAATATGACCTGTTAGTTTGAGTAATTTATATATTGCCAATTTAAATTTTATTTATTCAATCATAATTTCAAATGGATTTCAATCACCGCAAAAGTAAAAAACTAGCTTTCCAGGGAATCGAACCATGTTGATGTTTGATGTTTGTGTACACGTACACATACCATAGAATAGAGAGGTTAGAGAAAGGAGTAGAGGAAAATAATAAAACTGCTATATATATATATATATATATATATATATATATATATATATATATATATATATATATATATATATTTTTATATATATATATATATATATATATATATATATATATATATATGTATATATATATATATATATATATATATATATATATATATATATATATATATATATATATATATATATATATATATATATATATATATATATATATATATATATATATATATATATATATATATATATATATATATATATATATATATATATATATATATATATATATATATATATATATATATATATATATATATATATATATATATATATATATATATATATATATATATATATATATATATATATATAATATATATATATATATATATATATATATATATATATATATATATATATATATATATATATATATATATATATCTCTCTCTCTCTCTCTCTCTCTCTCTCTCTCTCTCTCTCTCTCTCTCTCTCTCTCTCTCTCTCTCTCTCTCTCTCTCTCTCTCTCTCTCTCTCTCTCTCTCTCTCTCTCTCTCTCTCTCTCTCTCTCTCTCTCTCTCTCTCTCTCTCTCTCTCTCTCTCTCTCTCTCTCTCTCTCTCTCTCTCTCTCTCTCTCTCTCTCTCTCTCTCTCTCTCTCTCTCTCTCTCTCTCTCTCTCTCTCTCTCTCTCTCTCTCTCTCTCTCTCTCTCTCTCTCTCTCTCTCTCTCTCTCTCTCTCTCTCTCTCTCTCTCTCTCTCTCTCTCTCTCTCTCTCTCTCTCTCTCTCTCTCTCTCTCTCTCTCTCTCTCTCTATATATATATATATATATATATATTATATATATATATATTATATATATATATATATAAATATATATTTATATATATATATATATATATATATTTATATATATATATATATATATATATATATATATATATACATATATATATATATATATATATATATATATATATATATCACATGTCAATCGTGCCTAAACACGGGGTTCCGAGTCTGTTCTGGGGAAGAGTCTAACCCAACGTCGACGAAAGCGCTAGTCCTAAAATTTTTTGAAATTTGAAGGAAGTCTACTAGAAAACCAGTAGAAATTGTAAATCTTTACAGTCTTTGCAAGACAACACTACAGCGAATTAAAATAATTTTTAACATTTTAAAGCCAAAAAGAATACAATTTACCTAAAACTTTGCAAATTTTGGTAACAGTTGCTGAGGCTGAGGTGTCTTACGTACTATTTCTTGCCTTGTGGCCGAGACGCTGCCGTGCCCCGTTCCCTCCACGTTATCCTAGTTTGTCAATAGGGCTTTTGTCCTATACATCAAGCGTTCCGTTCACACAATAGGATCATTCAGAGTTTCGGAAGGATCCTACACTCATAAACTCAAGCAAAGCCAGATTACAGGTAGGTTTCTGTTCTGCTTGACAGACTATGGCAAAGCTTAGATCTGATTCATGTGAACCACTAAAATCCCGATTAGCATAACCATCCACTACTTTACCCTCCTGTACCGCTAGAGCTGTTACCCAACATTAAAACTTATTTTAACAATTAGTTTTGCTTGTTTCGATCGCTTGGATGACGATTTTAGAGCACATAATGGTTGAGTAGACGATTTTATTTTCAGACATGTTGACGAAGGAACCCACCGTGGGAAAATGGGGGTGTGGGTCACGGGTCTGTTCATTGTGGGTGAGATGGCCGGAGGTGGGCTTGTTGCCATGGCAAATGCAGTCATGAATGCTTGTAAGTTAGACTTCCAGAGTTCAAATTTCAGGCTTGTTTATTTCAGATAAAATTACACGATTGGATTGCATCACATTGTTTTTTGCAAGCATATATAACTCGATTTCAAATTTCGTGACAATATGGTATTTATATGATATGTTATGTTCAATATACATATATATACGCATTCCATTTTACAGGGTGGTTTGGTATAGCCTTAATTGTCTTGGGCGCTCTTGCCTCAAGTTTCACAGGAACTCGTTTGGGTGCATGTTGGACGATGCTCCAGGAAAGATATCCCGATTATCGAAAACAGACGCGTCGTCCTTATCCAGAAATCGCAGAAAGAGCTGCTGGAAAATGGGCTCGGTACGGTTTGCCTGTCCATTTTGTAGCGATCATGTCGATGCTTTTATGCACTGTTTGGGATTGAAAACACAATTGGTTTGCCTCAATGAGCAATCTAACTAAAAGAGCCAGTTCCAAAACTAAACAACGGGGCATCATTTCATTTCTGTTCGACTTTGTTGGGCTTATGCCTCATAGACTTCGTTAATTTCTAAAAATACCTATATATGAAGTCAATGTTTTTATAGCACAATTACAACTTGCATTTGTGTATTTCTTTATGTGATTCTGTTGTTCTTTGAGCAGTTTGTTAATTTAATTTTAAGCTATATGACCTCCGTGTTTGTGGACATCACTTTAGTGGGCGGTGCAACGGTGTTTTTGCTGCTGTCTTCCCAAAACATTCAGTCATTGCTGGAAGAGTGGGGAGACATTGATATGACCTTCTGCGCCTGGGTTGGCATAATTGGAGCAATTCTGCTGCCAGTAACATTCTTGGGAACTCCCAGCGAATTCTGGTAGGTAAGCGCCTGGCGCCTGGGATACTATTCTCTAATTAATATACTATTTTTTCTCAATTTTAATGAGACTTTTTTAAACATAATTTTTCTGTTGAGCAATTTTGTTGCATTTCTAAGAACTGCTATTTCTTCAGGCCAGTTGCCATTGGCGCCATGATCGTGTCTGCCCTCGCCTGCCTTCTTATGGTCATCGGAATGGCCATTGACCACTCAAATGCCACATTTACACCCCAGTATAATCTGCCCAGTTTTGTTGACTTTTTCCTGGCCTTTGGGACTATCCTATTCGCCTATGGCGGTCAGTCTGCCTTTCCCACTATTCAGCATGAAATGAAAACCCCTGCTAAATTCGGTCGATCCGTTGTAATTGGAATGTCAAGTAAGTTGACATTGTGGCTACAGAAACCATTAGTATACAGTCTATCTTTAGTCTCGACGCCAAAACAATTGGAAATGTTCTGTTTTAGTAATTTTGGTCCTGTATCTAGTGGCTCCAGTCATGGGCTATGTGGTTTATGGAGATCAACTGGCTCTAAATCGTGGGAATCTACTGAACAGTATGGGCGTTGATTGGGTTCGGCATTCCGCCACAATTCTGATCACTCTGCACTTGGTCCTCAGCTTTACCATTGTAGTTAATCCAGTCAATCAGGAGATTGAAGAATTGCTTCACATTCCGCATCGTAAGGAAAACACTATTTGTAATTCAGCAGCTGCGGCAGCTTTAGAGTAGCGTACGGCAAAATATAACAGTGAACACACACTGCGTTCAATTCAATACCTGTTCAAAACTTTCTTATTAGGTATCGTGCGAAACCTGTTGGAGCGGTTGTTTTTTGATTGTATCAGAACATCATTTAATCTTACATTCCTCAGTTCCTCACCTCTCCTTACCAGATTTTTAAGCCTGGTTCACACTGGTGTCTTATGTCTTATGTCTTATGTCTTTGGTCTTATGTCGCATGTCTTATGTTTTATGTCTTAAGACAGAACCGTTCACACTGCTGTCTTATGTCTCTTGTCTTAGGCAGCACATCTGATCCTTTCAACCAATCAACTTGACAATGGCTAGACGAGCTGCAATGTGATTGGTTTATCCCTTAAGACATAAGACAAAAGTTGAGCATAGCCCAAGTCTGTCTTAAGACAAAAAGACATAAGACATAAAACACCAGTGTGAACGCCTTAAGACATAAGACATAAGACAAAAGACATAAGACATAAGACATAAGACACCAGTGTGAACCAGGCTTAGGTTTTACCTAAATATAGAAGTGGGAGAGACATATACAGGGCTATGTGAATAACGATACTTGTCTTCAGACTTTAACTGGAAGCGGATGGTTACCAGAACCTGTCTAATGATCTTCATAGTGTTCCTGGCCGAGACTGTCCCACATTTCGGAACTCTGTTAAATTTAGTTGGAAGTTCAACCATCACAGCCTTGACTTTCATCTGCCCGAATTGGTACTACCTTTCCCTCAAGGCTCAGGACGACCCGGCTTACTCAAACGGAGCCTACATTATGTATGTTCTTGCAAATGATCGCCTAATGACTGCAATAGTCTCTTCACGGATTGTTTTGATATATACTTTGTATTATCCATGAAAGCGATGTGTTTTGAACTAAGAGAGACAATAGTTTCATGAATTAGTTATAATTAGCTATAGTTTGATTAGTAAAATCTACAATATATTGCTTTTGTTTGACTGTTCTAGTGGATCTACCTCAGTTGATGATCTGCGAGGAGTGGCTGGAAATAGATGGGAACGATTCAAATACTATTGTAAAAGGTCCGTTATCTTCAGCTTCAACTTGTGCTCTGCTCTGCTTTCGGCTAATGACATTGATATTTACCGCAAAGACAGCTTCGATAAAGTCTGAGATTATAATGACTTCCCACTAGGGGCTGTGCCGTGAAGGATTTCGCCGGGCCGGGCCCGGGTCTGGAACGGCACCAAGCCCCGGACCCGCTCCAAGGCCCTGGCTCCGAACCGGGAGCTCAGAAACAGATGGTTCCGACGGCTCCACAGGCCCCGTAGGCCCCGCTGGCCCAGTCAATTCGCCGGCCCGGCAGGCCCGTGATGGCCCGCACGCCGTGAAGCGGGCCGGGCTTTTCAGGGTAGACGAGCCGGGCCTCACTTTATAAAATCGGTGCTGGGCCGGAACGGGTTCACGGCCCGGTCCACAGCCATACACCGCGAGGGGGAGAGGGTCTTCAAACAAACATACATTCAGGTAAAAAGTAAAATGGAACATATATATGGAAAATTTAGGAATGTCTAATTTATGATGACAAATTCTGGAATCTTGAATTGCACGATGACACACACTGTTCTGCTGTTAGGACGCTCAGTTAGAATTCTTCATAGTGCTTCTCCTTTCAGTATCTAGCAGCTCAATGATTCTAATGATTATTTTAATCGCCATCAATACCAAGACGACATAATAACTAAGAGTGTGCAAGTGGGACATGATGTGCACGACAACGGCAAGATTTTTTATTTAGGCCATAGCTTAGGCCATGGCCTAAATTCAGGAGTCGATGGCCTAAAGAATTGTGGCCGCTGGGCGCTGAGGCCATCTGTCCTAAAATTCTTCTACAAAGACTCAGTCAAATTTTATTGATTTTTAAGTGAAAATAGTAGTTTTTCTAATTAATTTTCTTCCTTTCTTTCTTTCTAAAAGTTTCTAAAAGTTTCTGGACTGCGCCAGCTAGTTGAGTTCTTTATTTGTACTTACTTACTAATACATACCAAAAGTACTAATACTCATTCAAGTTTTGCTTTCGTTGCAAAATGCGAACAAAAACCTAAGAATTAGCAAAATTTTGCTGGACTAAATGCTTTGGGAGATGGCGCTAAAAATATTTGTTGTTGAGGCCGTTTGGCCTGAAGGTCGGCAACGAAACAAAAAACCCTAGATAAGGGCCGATCCCCCTACAAATTGTACCCCAGTGACCCCCACAAATGAGTACCTAGAACAGATTTACGTTCACTCGCTTCACTTGTATGTTTTGTTTATGTGTTGAAACCAAAAACGTTCTATCAGCAACTGGCCACTTTTGATCTTCAAAGCAAGCAAGCGAGTGAGCGTACAAAAACTAACTCATTGTGGGAGGGTCGGTTTAGGGTAAACTAGCTTTGTATGGACAATAAAACATCGGTCTATCTTCAACATATAAGAGCACTAGCCATGAACGGACAATATTTTTCGCTGTATGGACACAACTTGCGTTGTATGGACACTGAATTTTACATGCAAAACATAGAAGTAATAAAATTTTAAAATGCTTCTTTTGAACTTAAAATAGAAGGTAGAAGCTTGATTTTTCGGATTTAGAGTTATTTGACTGTCCTCTTTCGACTGCAGTAAAAACATTAAAAAATAAAAATTTTCGAAATTGCTTAATTTCCACTTAGAATGGTAGGTAATGTCTTCAAAAATATGTATAAAAAGTTTTACATTAATCTGAGGCTTTTTGTTAAAGTTATTAGCGTTAGAAATCCTGCTTTGAAGTCATATAAAATACACACAAATTTTGCTGTCCATACAGGGAAAGTGACGTGTCCATACAATGCTAGTTAAAGATTAATCATTACTTAATTAATAACTTTAAATAGGCGTTACCATTTTGAAAAACAATTTGACCAGATTATAGGAAACACAATTAGACACATTTCGATAGAAAAATGTTCTTAAATATTTATAGTTTGGACATAGAACTTTTCTCCTAAACTTTAACCTAAAAATTGGCGTTTTCTAAGAGTGTTGCGTCGAAAACAATAAATAAATCTGCACTGCGGTTTCATTTTTGAAGAAAACTTACTGAAACTTGGTAAAGTGGTACTAAGAATAATAGGCTTTCTAACGATACAAACTTTTTTCAAATTGGCCAGCTCTGGAGAGAGAGATATTTAGTCAAATCTTATCTAATGTTCATACAAGGTTAGTGTCCGTACAAAGCTAGTTTACCCTACTGGGGTCCAATTTGGGGGGATCAGCCGTTATTGTGCAAATCATGTCCCCAGCCTTAATAACTAATAGTGTGGCGCTTGTCACACTTTTAGTTATTATTACTCTTGTTAATACCAAGAGTATATACATACTTATAATTATATACTAAATATTGTTATAAATAGCAAGTTCGTGTTTAGGTTGCCAGAAAAGGTTCCAATCTATCAGATTGTAATTTGTATTGTGATCTGTATTGTGGGATTCATTGGAATTGTTGCTGGAACCTACGCAGCAGTCGATGCAATTGTTCATCCTTCGGGGACTGTTTTTACAGTACCATGCTATGTGAATTTTACGGCAGCCATGGGCTAACTAAACAACTGACTTATTCTGAACTTGTATCATTGTGTGTTCAATAAAAGCTAATTTCTGGCTATATAATGCTAATGGCTCCTAGGAAACTCCCTGCAAATCAGTACCTGATCGAAACAGGGGTACGCCAGAGTTGGAAGCGGGTACCATTTTGGCGGCCCGCCCCGCCCCGCTGCCCGCACGCTGGTTCCCGCCCCGCCCCGCCCCGCGGCCCGCGGCCCGCAGCCAACTGATACCCGCAAGATACCCGCAAAAGTTTTCGAGTGGTTTACGATTACGATGTTGTTAAATTTATTAAAACATGTCTATAATTAAAAATAAACTTTGATTTAAAGCTTCCAAACTACTTTACCTAATAGTGTATTGAGATGGGTTGCCGAAATATGGAAATTAATCCAACTTGCCGAAGTTTGCCGAAAAAGTACCAAAACATTTTCGAAAAGTTTAAAAGCTTAAAAAATTTAAGCTAACTGATACGTTCAATTAGAGATGAAGGACTTGGCTCCCAATGTCAGCCTCGGTGATTCAGTCCGATTTCGACCGGGACCAAAATGTTGTAATTTTTTGGCAATTTTTCGCCAATAGTTTGGAATTTTAAAATTTAAAATTCAGTTTTAATTGGTAGAGCTCGCTTGTTTTTATATTAGTCATCGATTTGAATGAAAACAATACTAGTAATTTTGTCGATATATACTTGAAATTATAGCAAAAACTTAATTTTTAAGAAAATTCTCCTATTAAGACCCACAATATTGAGGCCCCGGTCTCGGACCCGGCCCGGTATATCTCTACAAGAAATTAATGCTGCGCTCATGTATAGTCTCGAAAAAGACCCATGTTACAATGCTAAAGTAGTAAGGACTAGTCTATTTAAATCTCAAGGATTTGAAAATGATCAAAGTCTGTAATTTGCTGAAAATTATGGATTGTTCACAGTTTCGAAAACACATTTAGCCTGGGAGAGGGCAAAAACCCTGGAAACTTTTGGCGACGTTATAATTCTACAACTGCAGATGACTACATAGCAACTAACTGAACAGCAACAAAGGAGTTAGGATAGACTGTCCAAAGTTCCACAAAAGCACATACAGTTATCGGAAGCGGCTGTAAGATTAATATAACGTAAACATACCAGAAGGAGAGGTCAAAGTAAAGCTTAACTGACCCTAGTGGTAATGTGTGTACTTGTGGAAGCAATTTTAATTTTTGTCAGAACGCAGTTTTAAGCTAAATTTGCTTATTTCACCAAATTTTGCAAATTTTAAATAAACAGCAATTTTTCGTAAAAACAACCTTTTTTGGCGATTTTTAGCAAAATACAGCGATGTTCCAGTAAAAATATCCGGCGAATCCAGAAAAGAAAAAATTATAAGTTGTACAACTATAAGTTTTGTTTCTGTTACAACCCACGAATTATAGCCATCAGGACTTTTCTAGAATAATATTAGTTTGAAAAATTTTTGAGCAAGCATTCCCAGTTTCGAACAATTTTTAAAAGGTTGCAGAGTACCATCCACTGAGGAGCATATGCTTACAATAAAATTTAAGGCATTTAAACTTTGCGTATAGCATAACAAAAAGTATAACAAAAACGGCACGTATAGCAAATTGTGTGCTGAAAAATTGTTTGCTAACTGAAAGCAAGAAATGCAAGTACAGATCTCGATCAATGTACAGCATATACATGCTGTAGGATCACAACATAGCAACAAAACATAACTTTTTTTTAGTTCGCCCCACTCCAGTTAGCATACGCCGGTTAGGAGTGGTGTCAGTATTGCGTGAAATTTGGCTGGTGAGGGGACTGACACCGAATAATTGCTATTGCAATTAACCGAGGCGTTTGACAAGGCCGGCGATGTACCTATTGCTGCCTTTGCAATAAGTCCACCGCGGCAGCTCCACCCGAAAGCGGCCACCCCTTGGATCTCGGATAATTACCAGCAAGGGGGGAACAGTGTGCTATGTGCAGTACCAGCTGGCACCGGTTTTCCTGGCCCAGCTGAGCCATATATGTTGGAGAAATTTTCGTGTTTGTGGCCAACGGATGCATAGGTTACCATTCTCACCTATGATTGACCTGTGTAGATGCGTCAGCAAGATCAATGTTTTAATAGCATGAGACAAATTAATCAGTATAAATTACAAGTCCAAATATTAATATTGACAGAAGACCCAGGGGGACCTTTTTCACCCCGCCAAGCCTAATGTCAAAATCCAAAGCATTTATGATGCCGTTTACATGACTAGGTCGAATTGACAGATTTAACACAAAACATAAGTAAATATTTGGTACCTCTGATTTGGTTATCACTAAACGTTGAACTTAGCCTGTGCCTAGAACAATCTTCACCACTCCATCTTTTCTGAGGATGAATTTGAGAGTTAAGCACAGGAGTACACTGAGCACTTCCCAGCGTGTGTTAAAGCATTGGTCAGCCTTAGGTTCAATATCAATGATTATCGTCCATAAACATTGGAAATGTAGTTACCAAATCTTCGTACTCATAGAAATAGGAAATGCAGGCAAGTTTTAAAATTTAACATACACTGATTCGAACTAGCTTACTTAACACCAGTAAATACTGAGCTTATGAATGCTTTGTCATTTACTGCTTCCTTTGTAACAGCAACCCTGTCTTAAAGAAACGTTGTACGTTTGAGTAACTCCCGTAACTAAACAATAATCAAGTGAATTTTCATAAAAAAGTTACTTCAATCTATAAAAGGAGTTAAACTTATATAATCAGCCATGTCACCTAAATTTTCTCTAGTAGCAATCTCTAGTAGCACCTTTTAAGACTTGCAGGGGAGAAACTAAGTCAAAATTCGAGAATATACAAAAAGCATTCTAACTTATCTTCTGTGAAAACAGCTACCTCCCATCAAGTATCGGACCTGATCCCCTCGAAACAGCTCTTTAAATTCTCTAGTTGCTTGCGTTGCGCCGCCGCTGTCACAAGAGCAAGCGACAAAAAGCACGGATCCCCCCCACAATCCCCCCCTCAAAACAAACAGGCTGGATTGGGGGCTACCGGGTAATTCAAATGCGTTCATATTTTGGTAGGGTGCTACCCGAGGCCCAGCGATTTCAAAAATGCAAAAAACCTCAAATTTCCAAAAAATTCAAAATTTTTAAAACCCCAAAGTTTCAAAATGTTTCCAAACTTTCCGACAGAACCGACGACGGCGAGCATTTCCCCCCCCCCCGCACCAACACCCGAAAACGCTTCCTGCGACCCGCACAGCGGATCCAACTGCAACGATTGCCGCCAATACTAGGAACACGATTACTGTTGTATATATACAGGCGGCGTTTTCCTTTGATCTTTACAGTTAGAACCGCTGTACAGATCGCAGGAAGCACTCCCAGACGCCGGTGCAAGAAGGGAAAACACCCACCATCACCGACTCCATCGGAAAATTTAAAAAATCCCGAAACTCCGAAATTTTAAAAATTCCAAATTTTCCAAAAATTTGAAATTTTTTACATTTTTGAAATCACCGAGCCCCAGGTACCACCCCACCAAAATTTGAATTACCCAACAACCCCCAATCCAACCACCCCGCCTTGAGGGGGGACCGCGGAAAAGATCCATGCTTTCCACCGCCTGCTCCCATGACAACAGCAACGCAACGCAAACAACCAAAGAATTTAAAGAGCTGTTTCGAAATCACTGCTGCTGTAGACTGTAGAGTTAAACAACTTATCTGTGTTTAGCTATAGAGAATTAACATGGATCTGCACATACAAAGTGGTTATACCTATCCCATAACAGTTTTAATTACATAAACAGCAACTCTATTCTTTGATGCACTTCATACATGTTAGAAACTGATTTTCTGGCAAAAGTTACAAATTTTAGCGTGTGTCAGTAATTTCACAGCATCTGGTGTATCGTCAAAATGTCAAATGCCATCCGTCGGCTAACTTTACCCTACACCTAATTTCAACTCTTTTACTATCGTAAATTTTATTAAAATTTCCAACACAAAACTTATCAACTTAGCCACCAACCTGTTTGCGTGCTGGATCATATCTCTAACTAAAATTATTTTCAAAACATAACTTATGATTGCGTTTCTGGATATAGCCAAATAGAACAAGTTTAATCAAGTTTAATCATGCGCTGAAATTAGTAGTCGTGGAGAAAGGCACCCAGCCAAAATTAGCGAATTTTGAAATCTCCAATATGAATTCTGTTTTTTCCGAACACTTTACGGAAAGTGTTAGAATTTTAATGAATATATCAACAATAGATACCCGCAACTACCCGCGCGGGTAGCTTGCGGGTAGCAATATTTCTATTACCCGCGGGTACCCGCGGGCACCCGTGGGTACCCGCTACCCACTTCCAACTCTGGGGTACGCTCACTAGCTCATGTTTACGTGCTTAAACTTTGAAAATATAAGCACTAAGCAGCAGAGATGAAACCGGGTCACTATTTACTAACCCGGTGACCCGGTATTTTTGAAAATTCAGGTTTAAGCTTGGAAAATTAAAAAAAATACCTATATTGGGGTGCGGTGAGTGTTTTTGATCTTTTCGACATTTTTTCGACAGTCTAAAATAAGAGGTTGGGTAAAATTTTTGCTTTCCAGTAACATTGTAAAGTAAGTATATTGTAAGTTAGCCGGAAAAAATCAAAACTGATTTGCACGATGCATTTGTGTGAATACGGTGTGAAATAAACTATATATATATATATATATATATATATATATATATATATATATATATATATATATATATATATATATATATATGTATGTATATATAGCTTTTTGAATGAAACATTTGGAACAAAATACTTTGCCAACATCACATCAACTAATTGTAATCATAGAGCTTAACATTAGCACTTTTGTGTTATGCTATGTACTTTATTAAAATATTTGATTTAGTTGAATATTTATGGTTGAGGGTTTCACTCAGCGGAGATTCGTTGGAATTATTCTTGCTTATGGCTAGGATTCAGACAATATATTCTATAAATCTAATCAAACCAAAATACATTAGTTCCTAAAGATAGTAGGCCATAACAAATACAAAAAATGTAAAGCAAAACTTACAATCTGTGAACCTTGTTTTGCAGAGATTTTTCTTCTTACCGAGATTTCAAACACACAGTCTCGCTTTTTCCTCCAAAAATGATAGCAGCGGCGAAAAATATCTTAAAGTAGCTAGAGCATGTAAAATTATAAATCTTAAAATAAAGATTTCTGACTCTCAGGGCCCACGTCCTAATTTTCATCTTCTAGTTAAGATTCAATCATAGTTTTAAACGTATATATATATATATATATATATATATATATATATATATATATATATATATATATCTAAGCTTGACAGGACATTACCATTACCAATATTATGAGTACACCACAGCGACAAGCATTTTAAGAGCTACACGATTAAGTTAATAATATTACTATTGCTAGTTTTTCATTAATTAATGAAACTTTCAGGTGAATCTGGTAAAAATTCTGAAAAATATGCTTTAACAGCAAAAAATTTTCCCAATCAAAAATACCGGGTCAGAGCTCCTGACCGGGTAACCCGGTCCATTTAGTGACCCGAAATGACCCGGTGACCCGGTTTCATCTCTGCTAAGCAGTGTGTGCGCCCAAATTTTGTGCCTGCTTTGAGGTTTTAGAACGTAAGCTTAGTGCACTTAGACTTCAACACTGCTCTACTTTTCCGGTTGTCCGTAAGCAACAAGTATGAATCAGTTTAGAAAAGCAAACCAGACAAACTGTCAAACGGACAAACGGAAACGGACAAACAGACAACTGATCTGTGAGTTCAGCAAAACGGACAAACGGAGAAACGGAAATTCGGACAAACAGACAAACGGACAAACGGAAAGTAGGTATGAACCGGATGCAGAACTGATCCCGGAATGTTAATGAGCACAAAATAATATATTTAGAACGTTTCATCCACTTTCAAAAGGAATTAAAGCCTATAGGGTCAAATTTACACAAAGCGATAGATACCAGCACCTTAATAAACTGCGGCACCTGTCACGACACGGCGAGTGGACAGATAACTGCAGCTCAAATGTTTGGACAGCAGCCGCAGTGTGCGTAAAATGGACCCCAAAGAAAACGTTCAGGCAAGAGTGCATAAAATTGCACTATATATATATATATATATTTGATAGGAGGAATTTTTTGCTGTTATAGGATGTTATATATGTTATATAATTTTTCAAAGTTTTACCATTTTTTGCCAACTGAAAACTTCAACAATTACTCAAAAACTAGCAATAGAAATATTCTTAACTTAATCGTGTAGTTGTTTTAAATGTTTGTCGCTGTAGTAGTGTCCTCATAATATTTATAATGTCCTGTCAAGCTTAGATCTGATATTTTAGTCGCCAAAAATGTCCAAAATGGTAAAAAACACTCACTGCACCCCAATAAAGTATTTTTTAATTTTTTGCAAGCTTAAACCTGAATTTTCAAAAATACCGGGTCACCGGGTCAGTAAATAGTGACCCGGTTTCATCTCTGATATATATATATATACGTATGTATATATGTATATATAGATATATATATATATATATAATATATATATATATATATATATATATATATATATTAGAAGCAGAGTAAGCCACTAGAGGGCTCCTCTTCTTGGTATTGCGTAACGGTGCTCCGACCACAATACGCGAATATGTCCCCCCGTTTGGGGGGGGGGGTCGACAAGCATACCCCCTCCTGGTTTGGTGGGGAGGTATGCAAAAGGGGTCCCCGTTTGGTGGGGGGATGCAAAAGGGGTCCCCGTTTGGTGGGGGGATAGGCAGAAGGGGGTCCCCATTGGCTAGTCAGCCTAGTCTGGCTAAGTTTGGCTGAATCTGATTGGCAGTTGGCGACTCCCCCCAAACGGGGACCACTTTTCCCTACCCCCTCCCACCAAACGGGGACCTCTCTTTGCTACCGCCCCCCACCAAACGGGGACCTCTTTTTGCTACCCCCCACCAAACGGGGACCTATTTTCAAATAGAACAAAAACTACCGTAATCCTCTGATCCACCCCCCCCCCACCAAACGGGGATGGGGTCTCTGCAATCTGATTGGCTGTTGGCTACCCCCCACCCAACGGGGACCGCTTTTCTGCTACCCCCTCCCCCACCAAACGGGGACCTCTCTTTGCTACCGCCCCCCACCAAACGGGGACCTCTTTTTGCTACCCCCCACCAAACGGGGACCTATTTTCAAATAGAACAAAAACTACCGTAATCCTCTGATCCACCACCCCCCCCCCCCACCAAACGGGGATGGGGTCTCTGCAATCTGATTGGCTGTTGGCTACCCCCCACCAAACGGGGATGGGGTCTCTGCAATCTGATTGGCTGTTGGCTACCCCCCACCAAACGGGGACCTCTTTTCTGCTACCCCCTCCTCCACCAAACGGGGTATGCTTTGTCGAAGAGAGCTACCCCCCTCCCCACCAAACGGGGGAACAGTCGCGTATTGTGGGCGGAGCACCGTTACGCAATGCCAAGAAGAGGAGCCCTCTAGTGGCTTACTCTTCTTCTTATATATATAGTGCAATTATGTACTCTTGGTTTAGGTGCGTATGAGGAAGGCGCCAGTTTAGAAAACCTACGGATTGTTTTGGACATGACGGGCCGAATATCCAGTCTTAGTGTATTTTGAAAACGTATGCGTTCCTTGATTCCTCGGAGCAGTGACCGCGTAAGAAATTGTTGTCTAACTTTCACTAGTCTGATTTGAAGGCCATTACATTTTCGGAAACTTAAGATCGCTAGTTATTTCTTGGAATCAGTTCGGTCCATCTCGTAAATTGCTTTTTCAATGACAGTCTGCAAAGGTTCATGCCGTGAAACAGAATCCATCGTTGAAAATCAAAAATCAATAAAGAGCACATAAATTAAATGATGTATATGCCTGGAGTACGCCTGACTGTCTAATATTCTCAATAAACTTATTTGCGGGTTGTACGCCTGAGAAGTGCTTTATATTCTGCGAATTCTACATACCGTTGACTGAGACTGCTTTCCTCGGGGATATCATTTCCAGCCATCAATATTTGTACTATGCCTATGACCACCTTAACTGTAGTTGGTTACCCGTTATCGCCCTATATTAATGACTGTTTTGACCAAATTCCTTGGGACAGTGACTGTGTTCCGGGAAGTGATATCTTATCATTATATTATATGCTTTCACCAGCCGGATTCCAATTAAAGTACATGAAAACGGTAAACGATACTGATACATTTACAGCGTTGAAAGCAAATATAGCCAACATTAGCGCTGTCTCAATTAATGCAATGGCCTACATTAATCTCAATTTGCAATTCACTGAAATATTTTACACATTGCAAAGCTTCACTGGATGGTTTATTTTTTGCAAACGAAAAATCCTACGACAAGAAAATTCAGTACTAAGTATTATAAAGCCTGATATTTATGTATCGGCTGTAATTTCCCTAGTTCTTATAAAAATAATTAAGCGACTACTGCTGTTTTTATTAGAAGACAGGATGCAAGTCAAAGGCTGGAATTCTTTGAAATGTTTCAACTTTTCCTGGGGCATTTTTCTAACCTTAGTGCTTAGTTTGTTTGGAAGTTTGCTGACAGTGGACATATTTAAACCTCTTCTTCACGAGGCAACTCCGTTCGCTTCCGACTCTGAACTGGCCGAGAAAATATCTAATGGAAAGATTCATCTAATTATGATGGCTTATGCATCCAGACTGTATCTAAATCCTGATGCAAAGGTTGCCAATGATTATACTATCACTGAACAATCCACTAAACAGTTACACTTAATAGCGCCAGCACTCGCTAAAAATCCTCCAACACTACTTTATATGCCTGCAACTTCACAGGACCTCGTGGCAAAGTTATTTGAACTGCAGGCTTCATATGAATGGCCAGTTATATTAGCAGAAACGATATTAGCACGGGATATTCAAAGAGCCCATCCTAACGAACTCGCCTTGATGGAAAAGTCGAATTGGAAATCGATGCCGATGGTATTTATAATGCGAAAAATGAGCAAAAATATTTCCGAGCGAATTCATATGGCACTTTCTGCAGGCTCCTTCCATGACCTAACTTCTCGCATGGAAGAGAAACTATCACGTCAAACCATTACATATTCAAAACCAAATACAGAAAATACAGACACAGGAGAAATTCAACCATCACTTCACACGTCTAACCTAAGAGATTGCTTCATCCTATTGGCCAGTGGGCTTGGTATAGCTATTTTTATTTTTATAACTGAACTATGGCCTCTATGTCGATCCATCCCATGCAGAGCTATGTATTCTCATAAGGCAAAACATATTAGCTTAGCTTAATCAAAAGGTGAACAATGAGTTTTTGTTTCAATAAACCTACAAATAATTGTCCGCGGAAAATGCTAGGGTTTATAATAACCTAGACTAAAAAGGGTCGTAAAAGCTTGAAGTTGACAAGCAAATAACAGATGACCAAGACGACAGAGCCTTTATTTGTTCACGTGCCGCTTTTTTTAGTTATCTGTAACAGGGTGGACATGATTCCAGGGTCGGCTGCAAAGCAATGCAGTCATTTCAATAGACACTTTGGAGGATGAAGTTAGAGCAGCGCTTGAACGGCGGGTGTGGTAACAATATACCTACCTGCCATTACGTAGTAGATAGATACCGTATTCTCGAGCTAAAGGGAATACCCACATAAGAGAACATGTTCTCTTAAGGTGGTGGTATCCTTTTGTGCAATGCCTTTGCTGTGATTTTTTTGAAACGCTATAACTTTCACAACTTTGGGAGTTGGAAAGAACTTTATACATCACTTTAAAGCTTAACCTGCACATTCCCAAGAGCATGCGAAACCAGCAAAATTAGCACAAAACTAGCAAAAATTTTCTGGCACACTGACATCTGATAGGCTGAATACAGACCAAAAATTTTTGAACATGGATTTCTCAAAACCGTAGAACCTCAAAAATTTTTTCTTGTGTCAGGATATGAAGGACATATGGGACATTTTTTGGATTTGACTCAACAAGCCTCAATACCCCAGAAAATCCGGCAAATGTGCGCTGACGCGAAATTTCGCAAATTTGTATTCCCTTTACTTGCGGAAAAAATAGAAAAAACGGAAAAACCTTTTTCCAGACGTTTTTCCCCTCGCCCATCCCTAATTTCAAAAAAATCATCACAAAAGAACTGGACCAAATGATACCATCACCTTAAGTGGAATCAGGAAACTATTGAAGCCTGAACTGAAAAACTGTTTTTGGAAGTTACTTTCATACGAATTGATAGTGATTTATAGATGTGTCCACGAAACAGAATTACTTAAACCATTCATCTCATAAAAAATGACAACAGTGTATAAGAAAGTAACATCGATGATGTTTTTAGTGGTGGTGAAAATTCAATTAAGCGAACACGTTCCCTTAAGCGCGAGAATACAGTAGTATCGCAGTTATCAAGACAACTCCATAAAACTAGTTTTATTGATGTCTGTACACGGGAAAACAAACAAGGACACCAATATAGAAAATTTAAAATGAAAACTTACCACCTATATAGACTAAACAAGCCAACAAACACGATAAGGGCAGCTTAAATAGTAGATAGAAGACAGACGACAGACAGACGTGGAATGAAACTCCTGATAAAGCAAATAACTCAAAACATAACAGCAGTATACAGAATAAGTATATATGTATACTAAACATAATAATAGTTGGCATAACCACACCACTAGAAACTATATGCAATTGAGTACCAATAGAAGAACAAGAAGAACTTTACTAGGAAATATATATATTTACGGATTCGATAACAATCCACTATATACCGAATACTATCCAAATATTGCACCAAATCGGACTAAGTTAGCTCAGTGCTCACAGTGTTAACTCGGTGTTAACTATTTTACAGCTGAGCTAAAACTCAGGGTATTTTTTACCGGGGGCAGGCCTCCCCGAAATTGACCTTCTCCCCCCCCCCGAAAATGCCTTCCCCACCAAAATTGCCCCCCCTCGTGATTTTTTCGGGGCCCAGATTTTTGTCAAAACTAAACAAATTTTCAAAAATTTTCCGCCTTCGCCGAATATTTTTTCATAAAATGTATATTTTTAGCTTAAATCCTGGCATATTTGAGAACTTGTAAGAATTTCTACGCGTAAAATACGCCAAAAATACCAATATTTAGCTCAGTTTTGCAACCCCCCCGGAAATTCCCCCCCCCCCGGCCCGGCCCCCCCATTAAAAATACAATGAAACTCAGAGTTAAAGTTAGGATGTTGCAACAACTTAGGATCTTTAACCAATTACATTCGTTTCTTTAGTCAATGTATACAATCATCATTTGTCAAACTTAGTTGACGACTAATTTAACTTCGAGCTAAGTCTTTACTCTCCTCAACTCTGAGCTCAAGGTCATCGCTGTTTCTGACGTTGACAATTAAAGTTCGTTCGAAGTTAACCTCCACGTTAACTTAACCTGATTTCGTGCAACGGGTTAACTGAGAATTATCACATTAACTCCGAGTTAATTATGACGTTAGCTAACACCGAGCTAACCTTCCTTCATTGGTGCAATCCGGTGTTTATCCAGAGAACTGGACAAACTATGCGTTTTCAAAATACGCTCCAAAACCTACAAGCACAATGAGGCTGTGTCCCGAATTCAAAAGTTCTTATCGAATCTGTTAGAATAGACAAGTACATATACATGCGTAAACACTATAGACTAAAACTAACAACCACACAAGACTAGCAGATGTTTTTTATATTCTAGCTAAAGCAGACAATCCCTTCAGATAAATACGAAACGCATTACGCACTAGAGATGAGGATTTTGGCTCGCGGCTCGGCTCGGCTCCGCGCGCGAGCCGAGCCGAGCCGGCAACAATTTCCCCCGAGCCGAGCCGAGCCGGAGATTTGAAACTCCGAGCCGAGCCGAGCCGAGCCGACCCTATCGAAAAATTTTAAGTTCAGTGTAATTACTTCTGATTTTGTTCAAACAAAATAGCCAACAAATTCAATGAATTCTGTTTTTTGTTTTCAACTTTGTCGTCTAATTTGTCGTTCTTCCTTGTCTTTATTCATACCTTCATTCCACGCCAACTTAGTTTAAACGTTAGGCTGTGATTGAAGTCAACTTATGTTTGGTGTAGTTAGAAAGAAACATTTTTACTTAATTATTTCAACTTATCATAATTGGTATTATCAAAAATATTACAATTAAAATTTGCATTGTCTTACTACTGTGGCTTTGGGTGTTTGTAGCAATTTATCAGATAGCAGAAAAGGCTGTAAATTATATAACAGAAATACATACTATCAAGAGATATATACTATTAATTTAGAGTTTCTAATTATTCTGCATAATTAAAAGTGACTACGATTATGGCTACGATCGGCAGAGAGCAATTAGAGGATTTGAATTTTTTAAAATTTAAAAAAATAATGTAAAAGAATTCTGAATTTTACTGCTGAGCTCTCAAGCATTTTGTAATTTAGCAGATTATGCCTTTTCTCAAGACTGCGGAAAACATAAAGTTTTCTCGTGTTTTTTCGGTGTTTATCAGTGGTTCCTTTCCATATAGTATACATAGAATAAAATAATAAATTTTTAGCTAAAGAAACATGAATGTGTGCCCGCCCACTTTCGTAGAATATACATTTGCCAAATACCAATATCATTAAACCTTATATATAATCGTTGGACTCTGCAGCTCGCAGTGTCTCGGTAATAATGGAATTTTGGTGATTCACAATGATACACAAAAGCTAAACAGCTGTTTTAGGCCTTTTGTCAAAAACAACGTGGAAAATACACAATTCGGTGCAATCAGTCAAATTTCAAATTTCAAGCTGTTCGAGCCGAGCCGAGCCGAGCCGACCCACTTTCAGTATTCTTCCGAGCCGAGCCGAGCCGGGTATGCTCGCGAGCCGAGCCGAGCCGAGCCGACCAGATTTTCTCCCGAGCCGAGCCGAGCCGGAAAATCCCGGCTCGTCCTCATCTCTATTACGCACACATGAAAACATGAAAGTAAGAAATATATATATATATATATATATATATATATATATATATATATATACATTCAGGTTTGCAATGGTTGCACACTCCAAACGATTTGAATCACTGTTAACGAATTCACTTAGTCAGATTGGCCAAAAAAATAAGTATGCATTTCACGTGCCAAATTTTGAGTATATACATCATGTACACAGCTGGATGGATAGCTACAATTTGAACAAACAAAACTTTGCAATTTCCAGTCGAAAACAAACATTCAAACTTGGGCTCCCTTTGAATTCGTTTAATGCATTGAAGAAAATGTTTTGTTGATGAAAAATCTGGTTTTGCATAACAAATGGTTAGGTATGTACGTATACACCAAATTAAGGAGCAAGCGTATATAATATAACGCGTATATATACGACTATACAAATTTCTATATACACACCTATATATATATATATATATATATATATATATATATATATCACTAAAAACTAGTACAGAGATGGAAACACAAATAAGTTCACGATTGTATATATATATACTCAAAATCTGGGATTTCTTCAGCGAAGGACGCTCCCACGTTTCGAAATTTCAACCTCAAGGATCTGTTGCACATTGTTGAAGGCTTGGCAAATTATGGGCCAACAAAAACCGCTGATTTAGCGCATTAAGACAAGACAAAATCTTTTCCACAATTTCTTCAGGTCTTTAGATGCCCCTTGTCTGTGGGTTCCACCACCACCTGGGCCTATTCTAGAAAAGTTTGGTTTTTGAGATATTTTGAGGGACGAACATTTCAAAGCTTTTCTGATATGCTAAAAATTGCGCAATTTTAATAGCATTCGCAGAAAATTTAGTTGATACTGCAAACATAAACGATTCAGCGTGTACAAAGGCAAAAATCCAATTAAACATCTCCGACGAAGCCGGATAACTTTAGAAAACATGGCCTTCTGAGAGACTTTTCCGGGCAAAACTTAATACCAAAAGTGGCAGCCATTTTTAGGGGAAGGAAGGGAAAACGGGCGGCCTTTTATGGGAGGGCGCTCTTCGAATGGGGGGAATCTTCCGAATGGGGAGCGGCCCCATCCCCCCAGTAGAAGTAAACCAGAATATGGAGCCAACAGTACGAAATAACAAATTACAGGTTTCCATACGAATGTATTTAAGCAAAGTAAACTTCAAAAACAGCCAAACATGTCACAATGTAATGAACGTTCACAATTAGAAAAAATTCATTCAAGTCCTCATCGCCAAGAGGGATAAGACGCCAAAACTGACACAAGTGATAACGATACCAGCCGTGTAAAGTGTATTGTGTTCACTACCAGTTCCAGCCAAAGCAGATTGAAATCGCTCGCCAAATTGGTCCTGCAATAAAAATGTTTAAATAATGCAACTTAGGATTTATAGCGAGTACGCACGATAGCAGGAAAAAAGACTATAAATCAGGGCTGGAATCGTGAGCGGGGGCGACACCCGTTGCAATTTGAAGATCCTCCACAGCTCTAATCCTTAAAACTTCACCAAATGAGGTATGGGTTTCGACCACGCTGAGTTCAAATATCGAAAAATTTCGCTTTCGCGAAATTAGTAGGACAGATAAGTCAAAACAGCCACAAGTCCACGGATCCCGGAGGATACGATGATATCACAGTTAGAGAGATGAAAATCCCGGAGATGAAAATGAAAATCCCGGAGATGAAAATGCCCCCGGTGGAGCGTCGAAACCGGTTGCGTGATTAAGGTTGGTCTGACTTTGGGTGTCCACGTTTGATTT
The DNA here is from genome assembly GCA_030248195.1 of Trissonchulus latispiculum. Taxonomy (NCBI): domain Eukaryota; kingdom Metazoa; phylum Nematoda; class Enoplea; order Enoplida; family Ironidae; genus Trissonchulus; species Trissonchulus latispiculum. Next base: position 11,773 of record JASAND010015315.1, on the reverse strand, counting down.
TCATCTCTCTAGCTTTCGCGAAATTAGATATTTTCCATTTCTAAGGGGGGACCAAGGGAAACCGAAAATTTTTTGTGTCTCCGATTTTGCTGAAAAGCTATATATACGTAGGTGTTTTGGATCTTTTCCACAATCCCCCCTCAATACGAACTGGTTAGATTGGGGGTTATTGGGTGATCCAAATGCGTTCATATTTTGGGAAGGTGTTACCTGAGGCTCAGCAATTTCAAAAATTTTAAATTTTTTAAAATTTTTTAAATTTCAAAATTTTTGAATTTTTCAAAATTTTCCGATAGATTCGATGATATTGAGCATTTTTCCTCCTTGCAGCAACATCTGAAAATGCTTCCTGCGATCTCTACAGCGACTTTAACTGTAAAGATCAAAGTAAAACGCCGCCCTGTACACAGCCGTAATTGTGTACATATTGTTGGCGGTAATTTCCTTTGATCTTTACAGTTAGAACCGCTGTAGAGATCGCAGGAAGCATCTTCAGATGTTGCTGCAAGAAGGAAAAATGCTCAGCATCATCGAATCTATCGGAAAATTTTAAAAACATTCAAAAATTTTGAAATTTAAAGAATTTTAATTTCAGGCCTCGGACATGGCGATTTTAGAAAAGTAGGAAAAAAGTAGGAACAATTTTTCAAAAAAGTAGGAAAAAGTAGGAACAAAAAGTAGGAATTTTGACAAAAAAGTAGGAATTTTGACAAAAAAGTAGGAATTTTCAGGCTTCATAAGAGATTTTGCACGCAAGTTATCTAATTTTGCCTTCAACAAAACAGAACATGCAGAGCTTCTGTATGGCCCACTCAATTCTTCATTCGTCTTACAGCTTTTTTAGACGATCATGTATAACCGTTCAAAAGTATTGAAGTTGTTAAAACCTTTCCCAGTTTCGGCGACAGAGACAAGCTAGCGGGCTGAAATCTTGCATGCAAGTTGGTAGGGCCCACTCAGCCCACCATACAAAAATTTAGTTAAATCGAACGACATTTGTGCATTTTTAGCATTTTCGACCCCCCCCCCCTCCCGTTAAAATACAAAACTTATCGCCTCCTAAAAGTTTTTACATAACGTTTAGCAACTTGATACTTCCTATGAGAGTAACGTCAACACCTGCACGATAGGTCAAATTTAACTGCTTGCGGAAGCTATTTTCGTTTTAACGAATTAACGAACCTTTGAGAGCTAAAATTCATCTAGTGTTAGCGAGTTTTGCAGTTTTTTAACGAACAGCGATTTTTAGCAAAACCAACGTTTTTCGGTGTTTTAACAACGCTAAATCTCATAGGTCGAGTACTACCGGACGTCCAAATCAGAGATAAAACCGGGTCACCGGGTCAGGAGCTCTGACCCGGTCTTGAGTCAATCAGAAATACCGGGTCAACACCCAGTCTTGACCCGGTATTTCTGATTGGGGGAATTTTTTGCTGTTATGTCATATCTTTAAGAGTTTTTACCAGTTTTCAAAAACTTCAATAATTCTCAAAAAACTAGCTAACTGAAATATTCTTAGCTTAATCGTATAGTTTTTAAATGCTTGTCGCTGTAGTAGTGTCCTCATAACATTTGTCATGTCATGTCAAGCTTAGATAGGTTTGAAACCTGGCTTACTTCTACTGGGGGGAGTGGGCCCCCCATTCGGCGACCTCCCCCCCATTCGAGAAGCCTCCCCCCATAACCCCAAAAATCGCCATTTTTTACCATTTTTAGCCAAAATTTTCAAAAATTTTTCCGGCTTCGCAGGATTTTTACCTAAATTTCCACTATTTTAGCTTAAAAACACCCAAAATTAGTTATTTTTTAGCGATTTTTAGCATTTTTTACGCAAAAAACCTAAAAATTTGTCAAAAAATATCGGGGGGGGGGGGGCTTCGTCGAGCCCCCCCCATATCGCTCCCCCCCCATAAATTTTGGCCTAGAAGTAAGCCAGGAAACTACAATGATTGCGTTGAATCTTAACTAGAAAATGAATATTATTACATGGGCCCTGAGAGCCTGAAATTTTTAGTTTAAAATCTAAAATTCTCGATGCTCCATCTACTGTAAGTGATTTTTCGCTGATGCTAATCATTTTTGGAGAAGGGGTTCAGGCTGTGTGTTTCAAATCTCGGTAAGAAGAAAAATGACAGCAAAACAAGGTACAAGGTTCACAGATTCTGAGTTTTGCTTTGCATTTTTTGCAATTGTTATGGCTTACTATCTTTAGGAACTAATGGACTTGTGATTGATTTTATTCATAGATCGTAGATTTATTCATTCATTCATTTAAGCCATAAGCAAGAATATTTCATCTCCGCTGAGTGAAACCTCAACCATACTGCTAAATATTTTACTAACGTATATAATTATAAAACACAAAAGTGTAAATGTTAAGCTCTATAATTGGAATTAGATGATGTGATGGCTTTGGCAAAATACTCTGTTCCAATTTGTTTGATTCAAAAATCTATGTAGTTTACTTCACATTATATTGAATGCGAAATCGTGCAAATCAGTTTTGACTTTTTCCGGCTTATTACAATATTTTCATACTTTCCAACGTATATACTTTGAAGAAAGCAAAAATTTTGCCCAACTTCTTAGTTTAGACGCCAAAAATGTATTAAAGGTAAAATACCACTCGCCGCACCCGAATATATGTATTTTTAATTTTTGCAAGCTTAAACCTGAATTTTCAGAAATTCACGGGTCACCGGGTCAGCAAATAGTGACCCGGTTTCATCTCTGGTCCAAATTGGTAGAACCATCGGCGGTGCATGACTTTCTTTTCTCTGATTAATACGCTCTATCAAGTGCTCAAAATTGCATTCGAACTTAGCAATTCGTTGCTAGTCAAAACCTGATATCAGTGGTACTCCCTTCGTGTCTAGTAAAGAATCCCCAAGGTCCAGATTCCGCTTAATGAGCTGATATTTCGTACGGCTGAGTATCCTAGGGCGTTTTCCACCAAGCTGAGTAAAAAACTTTTCGGTTTCAATAAATATTAATTTTTCGACTCGCAAGAAGGGACCACAGCGGACCGAAATTTTTTGTTTCAGATTTTGCTGTAAAGATGTATATAATAGACACAGTAGCGTAGGTACAAAAAATTTTCAGGGGGGGCGGTGTTGACCGAGGACTTTTGAGGGGGGGTTAAATTTTCTAGTTTTGCGTAACATGCACACTGCGTATTATACTGCAAGTTGTCCTATAAATTCAAAAGCCTTCTATGGTACATGTTTTCCACTTGTTACAACTGAAAGCGAAATCCTAAGTCCCAAATGGGGGGTCTGGGGGGCGGCGCCCCCGCTATAAATTGAAAAATTTTTAAATTTCGCCATTAAACGCTATTGAAACATTTAATTCTTTATAAATGATTTATCAATTGACTAACAACATTTTGTACCTTTATTTATATATATACAAGTAACAAAAATGCTCCGCACAAAAGGGGATAATATGTGTGTTGGGCCTATGTCTTATCCTTTATATTCCGGTTGAGAAAGGCATAAATCCGACACCGCAAAAGTTGCTCAGCTCACTTAGGGCTTTCATTTGGTACCAAACTTTACCACTTTGGAAAACTTTCATTTTTGACCGAAAATCGCCTAAGTCCCCACCCCACCCCACCACAGCACTCTACAGCCACTTTGAGCATGCGGTTCTATGACAAAAGTTGCTCAGCTCGCTTAGGGCTTTCATTTGGTACCAAATTTGACCACTTTTGAAAACTTTCATTTTTGACCGAAAATCGCCTAAGTCCCCACCCCACCCCACCACAGCACTCTACAGCCACTTTGAGCATGCGGTTCTATGACAAAAGTTGCTCAGCTCGCTTAGGGCTTTCATTTGGTACCAAATTTGACCACTTTTGAAAACTTTCATTTTTGACCGAAAATCGCCTAAGTCCCCACCCCACCCCACCCACAGCACTCTACAGCCACTTTGAGCATGCGGTTCTATGACAAAAAGTTGCTCAGCTCCCTTAGGGCTTTCATTTGGTACCGAATTTGACCATTTTTGAAAAATTTTATTTTCGACCACTTGACCCCCCACCCGACTGACCCTTCAAACGGCAAAGTGGAACCAGCCCAGCAAAATGGGTACGTCGGACGGCAAAACGGATTCCGGGAATGAGCTGGGCACACCAGAAAACCCCTATAGACAAAGTTTTGAGAGGCCAGGTAGAGCCTACTATGGACCTCCAGGAAGCGGTTTCCGACATGACCCTCCAGACGGCAAAGTGGAACCAGCATAGCAAGATGGATAAGTCCTACGGCAAAAAGGACTCCGGGAATGAGCTGGGCGCACCAGAAAACCCCTATAGACAAAGTTTTGAGAGGCCAGGTAAAGCCTACTATGGACCTCCAGGAAGCTGTTTCCGACTTGACCCTCCCGACGGCAAAGTGGAACCAGCCCAGCAAGATGGGCGGGTCTGACGGTAAAACTGACTGCGGGAATCGATTCTCCGTGCCAGAAAACCATTGTATGGAAGATTTGAGCGTTCAAAGTTAAATAGATAGCGAGAAATTTCGATTTTTCATTTTTCGAATTTTCGCCATCTTTGACGGGCCACTGTGGTCGCTAGGGAAGTGATACAGAAACGCAACCTGGACCGTTAGTTAGTTCAATATATGTAATTTCTGAATATAAAAAGAAATCAGCTCCAGCTCGTAACGTTCGACCTGAGCGACGACCACAAAAATGGTCACTTTTCGCTATGAGCCGACTTTGCGGCGCCACTGCGGCGCTGTGGCGCAGCTGCGGCGCAAAAAAAGTTGTGATTCTTAAATTCTTTAGAGGGTACTACTAGACCCCATAGCCCTTTAGGTTGGCCCACCGCTGCAGATCACGTGAAAGCGGCGAACATTATGTACAATACAACCATCAAATAGGAGAAACCGGAAAAAAAACATCGCCGCCATAACCGGTCCGGGGCGCAACTTTTTAACGGTAAGTGATACGGGGCTGAAACTTCACAGACATACTAAACTCGATGTGCTCTACAATTTGCGCATGAAATCTGCGCAGGGTCTGCGCAGGATTTTGCGCAGCTTCTGCGCAGCTTATTTTACACTGTCTCCAGCCACTTTTCACACATATTATAGGGGTCGCTGCCGCGACCCCTATGATACTATTTTCTACGTTTACTGTCTTGTCCGAAAACTGAAACTATTAGGATGCTCCCATTAAGAACTGCGTATTCTGATCATATCAACCAATTAGGCTGAAGATGTTGGGAATAATAACGCAGATAAAAGCAAAACTGCAAAGCAACTTATACATACAAACATTTGTTAGCATGTTTAATGAAAACTAATAATTTTGATAATCGAAATAACCAAAATTCGCGCCGAAGGCGCGAAAATTTTTTTATTGGTGTAGAAAATGCATCAATGTTGAGCTAATTTGAAGCATTAATGTATAATTTCAATAAAGTTAAACGCCCGCGCTCCGCGCGGGCGTAAAATTTTTCTTTTGCCCAATTTTTCAGGGGGGCAAAGCCATTATTTCGGGGAGGGCGGCCGCCCCCCGCCCCCCCCCCCGTATCTACGCTAGTGAATAGACATTTCCGGGAGTCGCCGATTGTGAGCTATATACATATTAAAACTCAGCCTGGTCGAAAACACAACCATACCAAATTTGGATTAACTAGCGATGGGGACAACCGAATAACTTTTTGTAAAGCGCAGTTTTCTGGAATAAAAACAATATTTTTAAGATCAGAATAATTTGGAGAATGGATTAGAATCCAAAATTTTGACGTTTGCAGTTTTCCAATCGAACTTCTTTGACGAATGGTATTAAGGTGCGCCCTACGCCAAACACTAGCTAAATCGTAGTCAGATGGCAGCTAAATCGAGAGTGCGCCAGGCTAAGCTAGGCAAAGCGAGTTTTTACTTGTCTAAGCCTAAACCTAAACCACCCCTTTATCTATAGTTAACCCAAAAATTTCATCTCATTTGGCCACGTTATGCAGAATCTGGACCTGGGAGCGGGTGGGTAATTTTACCATTTAGCTAAAGTTAACGTAACCAAACAGTAATCTACCGAAAGATTTATATACAAATTTTTGTATTTATTGACCATTGACATTGGACCAATGGAACTGGCAAAACTGACGAAACCTAGTCGATTGATGCTGCAAACTTTTATGTTTGATTATGTCATTTGTCAGGACCATCGAAAAAACCAAATGCAGATTATCATGAAGTCAGCTATTTTTAGAGCAATTTGCTGCCAAATCAGGCCGACTTCGTCTTTCATGGAAAAAAGTAGGAATTTTTGACCTAAAGTAGGAAAAAAGTAGGAACACACGAAAAAGTAGGAAAAAAGTAGGAAAAGTAGGAACTGTCCGAGCACTGTAATTTTAAAAAATTTAAAATTTTTAAAATTTTTGAAATTACTGAGCTTCGGGTTACACCTTCCCAAAATATGAACGCATTTGGATCACCCAGTAACCCCCAATCTAACCAATTCGTATTGAGGGGGGGATTGTGGAAAAGATCCGGTGTTTTCAGGGTCACAGAACACGAATCTGAAATCTATTTTTGATTCGTTTTTTCGTTAGGTCAGTATAAGCTTACATATTTAGCGTGAAAAATAGGTCAGTTACATAGCATTAGTTTTACCACAAATTTGCATGAAAACAACAACAACAACAGTAATTTACCGATAGACGGTGTGTTTACTAGAAATTGCGAAGTTTCAAGAATCTGTCTAAAAATATTAGCTTTAGACGCACAATTTTCAGAACTCAGCTTTAGTTGGGGCCAGATGAGAATAGTTTTGCTGATGAGCTGAGATGAGTTGCATGAAATTGTTGCAAAGTCTGCATTTTAAAGAAAAATCTTTTAAAGTTTTCGATATCGATCCCCTAATTTTCGGGCTTGGCGGCCCGTCCCTGATCCCGGTATATCGCTATCTGTAATTATGACTTACCCAGCCACCATGCTCCACAATCCAGGGAGCAAATCGTTTCGCAGCAAACTTTGCCAGAGCCATTTCTAGGGTCTGAACTCTCACCGCCTGAATGGTGGTTTCGGCCTGAGCCAAGGCAGCGGACGCAGAAGCAGCAGAAAATGATCCAACTGGGGTACTGCTGCTGGCTACTGACGTTCCAGAAAGACCCATCATGTGACGGGCCAGACGAGCTCCAAAGGCAAAGAAGGCCACAATCCGGCCCCAATTCAGATGGCCATCTGCCGTCAGCTCTTCCACAACGCCGCGCAAAACTGATTTCAGATCCGGCATTTGAACAGCAGCCTCATCGTCGCTGGACGAAGAGGCCAGTGAGATCCCACAGCTCGCAGGAGGAGGATCATGATCTCTTGCCTCTGGAGAAGCTGAACCACCACTGGAATCGGAATCAGCGCGGACTCCGGGTAACCTGGCATTTAAGCCAGAAATCATGCCATTGAACAGCAGTTCATGAGAGACCAGAATCTGCTGCACCATACGTATCATGGTCACCTGGATCGGCGTTAGCCTTTCCCGGAGGGTAGAGGACAGGGTGGACAGGAGGATGGGCTGATGAGGATCACAGGTAACCGCCCAGACGATGACAGCTCTAGAGACATCATAACACTGGCGAACGACATCATCATAGAGGGGTCGACCAACTCCTCCCGACATCGACGACGAAGAACTGCCACGGATTCCGGAGGAAAATCGTTTCAGCCATCCGGAAAGTTGAGGAACTGCGCCACCACCTCCTCCAGAAGTGGAGGATGATAGGGAAGAGGCACAGCTCGTAGAAGACTGAGAGGAGCCGCCGGCCGCCGGATGGTCCTGATCCTCTTCCAAGGATGAATAATCTGCTTCTCGTTGGGCTCCACGTTCTGTCTCGGAATCACCGACAGAACGATTATAGCCGACAGCTGACGACGACGACATCGTTTGAGTTCCAACAGACGACAAAAGTTCCCGATCCAGATCGTCCTGTATTCCACTGCTGAAGACTGGCATGAAGCTTGATGAAGGATGAATTAAGAAGAACCAAACTGTACTTCAGATTATTTATAAAACGCACTGGCTTAGAATGGCTTCAAACAACGTTTGACGATAATGTATTTATTTACGTAGTCCGATTCGAAAACAAGTTATGTAGAGCGTATATACGTTACGTACGTAGCATCAACATAAAATAAACGTTAAAGATGCAATGGACAGGCAACGCATTTCAATAGAAGGTCAGCGTTTCATCCATAAGTTCAATTTCGTATTCTTCCAGAATCCAGGTAGATTCTAAAAAATGTATATATATATATACAAGAACCAAAAATGCTCCTTCGTCGCATGTAAAATACATATGAGTACGCTCAGGCAGGTTGTACAAACACGGAAACTAGCCTGTAAAATGCATATGAGTGGCGTTGAGGTTGTAAATTAAGGAAAACAAGTTGCAACGGCTTAACATATGAGCCTGTCCTACAACGAGGCTCATATTGGCGTATGTCATAATTATAATTTGTCGAAATTTGACCTTCATATACATAGCACGTAAAGCTTTTCATTACAAAATTGTCCTTCACACATCTTGTCGCTAAGACATTATACTGTGCATACGCATTATACGGCATGCCACTCTGCGCTCTGACTCAGAGCCATGTGGGGAAAGCATTACGTATGTGAGAGTAGTGTGTCATAGTGTTCCGAGAATACAGTAGGTGTACTATAGTGCATCCGGAAATAGTAGGTGCCATGGTGTTTCGGGAAACATCAGCTTGCATGTACAGTTCAACTTGAGGTGTCGCAGTTCACTTCGTTCTGTCCATTTCTTTCAAGCCTCAATGTTAACATGTTATGTCTTTTCATTAGTTTTTTTTTAATATGATGACCTGATGATCTTTAAGATGGCTGCACTGTGACGCCAATATGAGCCTCGTTGTAGGACAGGCTCATATGTTAAGCCGTTGCAACTTGTTTTCCTTAATTTACAACCTCAACGCCACTCATATGCATTTTACAGGCTACTTTCCGTGTTTGTACAACCTGCCTGAGCGTACTCATATGTATTTTACATGCGACGAAGGAGCATTTTTGGTTCTTGTTTTCCATTCTTTTACATATGTATGCGCAAAAAAGAACCAACATAATATAGTTCCGAACACCATGCGCAAGCAGATACTATTTTGACCACTTTTGGAAAATTTCATATTTGACCCAAAATCGCTTACGTCCCCACCCCATCCCACCACAGCACTCTACAGCCACTTTGAGCATGCAATTCTATGACAAAAGTTGCTCAGCTCACTTAGGGCTTTCATTTGGTACCAAATTTAACCACTTTTGAGGTAGATCCCTAGCTACGGAAGCCGCCGTCGCCAACCTACCCCTGGGGAAACTGGCTGAATTTTTCCTTTGCTGCTAATGGTTAGGAAAAAATTTCATTTTGAAATTTGGGTTTTTTTTCCCGCACATGGGTTTTTTTCCCCGCCGAGTCTAGGTCACCCCCAGGTCGCACCACAGGCACTAAAGCCAAATTGAATACACCATCGTGAAGTTCGAGTCATATCCTCTGTGAAACTGTAATCCATTTTGGGCTAAGTCTTTCCAGTAGTTCAGGGTGACCCCCCAAAGTTGACCCTGCCTGACCCCCATGTTGGGACCAAAAATTCCAAAATTTTCAAAGTCCCAAAAAATTTGCTGAGAAGCAGTGGGAGCTACAATAATACACCCTCTAGGGTAGTTTTGGACGCTCTTTAAGATAGGCTATTAAAATCCGATCTAGCTCATATGGGTGACTCACACTGGCGATGGGTTTTTTCCCGCATATCGGTTTGGGTTTTTTCCCGCCGCGCTATATATATACCACAGCTAAAGCGGCTGTGCGAAGATCCATCGCAGCCAAATCCCACGAGTCCAATGACAGTGAAGCTCTCAGAGCAATATATCCTAGCCTCAAGGCCCCTACCCGACCGGATGAAAATGGCCTGACGCGAAAGGAAAGAGTCCTACTTTCGCAGCTTAGGTGCAAAGGCCATTCAATCATCTTAGCCAGTTTTCGACATAGGCTAGGCATGGACAGATCCCCCCTCTGCCCGGACTGCCACCTGGAGGAGGAGGATCTACAACACCTGCTCCTCAAATGTCCCATACACCGGGTCGCCCGGCGGAAATGGTTCGGGGTAAATCCTTCCCTGGGAGTCTTGTCCTCGGGTCCCCTCATGGTCATTGGGTTCCTAGAGGATGTGGGCGCCTCCAGCGGCCCCAACCAAATTGATTCAGTTCAATGGTCCAGGAAGACAGAAGAAGAAGGTGGCCGGAAGCAACAACAACAACAACAACAACAACAAATTTCATTTTTGACAGAAAATCGCCTAAGACCCCACCACAGCACTCTACAGCCACTTTGAGCATGCAATTCTATGACAAAACTTGCTCAGCTCACTTAGGGCTTTCATTTGGTACCAAATTTGACCACTTTGAGAAATTTCATTTTTGACCGAAAATCGCCTAAGTCCCCACCCCACCCCACCACAGCACGCTACAGCCATTTTGAGCATGCAATTCTATGACAAAAGTTGCTCACCTCACTTAGGGCTTTCATTTGGTACCAAATTTAACCACTTTTGAGGTAGATCCCTAGCTACGGAAGCCGCCGTCGCCAACCTGCCCCTGGGGAAACTGGCTGCAGCTAGTCCATTCCCTCCGTGGAAATTTCCGCCTGGCCTCTCCGTCACAGCGGAGATCCCCGGCGTCTCTAGTTGGGATCCACCAGAGAAACGGAAAGCAACTACGGAATCTGCCATAAGTACCTTGAACCCTGTCGATATCACCATCTTCACTGATGGGTCGGCACAAGAAGGTACGAAGAACGGAGGAAGCGGAGCCCATAACAACAACAACAACAACAAATTGATTTATTCAGTAGACAAACAGCATCACAAATTCAGAAATTATTTAATTGAATATCGTTATATATTTCCAGCATGTAGCCTTAATATATATATTGTGTACAAATATACTTATTATTATTTACCACCGAGAAAACTTGACCAGGAACCTAATGGAACCGGCAGGCATGCTGACCTCGAGCTTCGGTGCAGAACTGAGAGCTCTGGACGCTGTACTGCGCTGGACGCAGGATGTGTCCACCGACGAAGACAGGAGCATCAGGATCTTTTCTGACTCTCAGGCCCTGCTGAAAAAGTTGCAGTCCGGACCCAGCAGAGCCTCCACGGAATTGGAAGCGTCAGTCTGGAGCCGCATAGCTGGAATCCTGTCGGCACAACCCAGAACCCTGTCCATCAACTGGCTACCCGGGCACTCGGGTATTCAGGGAAACAGACCACAGACCGACTGGCCAACAGCCAGTAACCTCAGCCAATCAGAAACCGAAGTGGACTTCAGTGCGGTCAAATGCCTCATTTCCAGGCACTTTACCGACCAGTGGATCTCAGGTCTCCAGCCAGACAGACTCTGTTATCTTAACCACATCCCGCGCGCCCCAGCCCCTCTGAACTCAATCTCAAAGAAGAGAGAGAACAGTCCTTTCCCAACTCGCAGGGCTGGCGGGTTTACCCCGCTACTAAACTGTTTTGCACCGCATCGGGGCAGCAGCGGATCCTTGCTGCAGGTTCTGTCCAGGCCAAGAAGACACCCTGCAGCACCTCATTTCCTCCTGCCCTCAGGCTAACAGGGCCCGTGTTCTCCACCTGGGCCCATCCCCCTCAGCCAAAGCCCTCTGGGATAGACCCCTGGAGGTCCTAGCCTTTCTCCAGGAATGCAGTCGGCTCCACCCTGGTGGGGCTGCCAAGGTCGTTGACTGTGGTCAGGTGGCCGG
>JASAND010015314.1:0-22451 GCA_030248195.1 Trissonchulus latispiculum | reverse complement strand
AGCCATGTATTGCATTTTGTGCGTAATATAAGAATTTTTGGTTTTTTTAAGTTATTATTTTTCCCTTCAGTGTAGCTACAGTTGACAGTTATTATGGCTGGAAGCAGGTCACCAAAATTAACATGTTTGTTTTTGCAAACCTTGGAGCTAATTCTTAAAGGAGCACGTGTCTGCCACTCCACAAAATATGCTAACTAGATTTCAATGGCCGCCGAATATATTCTCAGAATACAGGTTGCCGACCAACATTCACAAGAAAGTAAGCTGAATGTTCGTTTCTTCGCTTTCAATTGCTGGGCGGCCGACCAACATTCTAAGAATTTATTTGGCGACTAACTACATTCACAAGAAAGTAAGTGAAAGTAAGTTAACTGAAAACGAACTTAAGGCAGTAGCCAAAAACGATTTTTGGGGTCCAAAGAAGTTTATGAAGAAACAAATTTTTTCAAAATTGCCGCCAAATTTCCAGACAATTCCGACTTGTTTATACCACCGATAATATCACTAATTGCACATTTTATCAATGCGGAGCCCATTCTCGCTGGTTGCCAAGTTTTGGCTTTCAGAGAATCTCGCTGAAAAACCATTTTTAAAGCAAAAACTGCGTATTGCTTTGTTTTGAACATCGGCTTCTCAAAAACTACAATCGACGCGCTGCGTGATTTTGTATTCCTGGGACGCATAATTCGCGGAGGGACATTTTTTCTGGCGGAAGCTAAAAACGTTTCCAGCCAGAGAAAATTGAATTCAAATCTGCGAAATCGCGTCATAGCACATTTTCAAATCGATTTCCGGAGTATTGAGCATTGTTGAGCCAAATCCAAAAATTGACTCCTCGGCCCACATGTCCTTCATATGGTGGCACAAGGAGAAATTTTGGATAATTTACAATTCCGAGAAATCGATGTTCAAAGATTTTTGGTCTATATTCTGCTCGTCAGATGTCAGCACGTGATGTTCGCCGCTAGTTTTTTGCTAATTTTGCTAGTTTCATAGCTCAGGAATGTACAGACAAGTTTTAAAACGATGGAAAGCAAAGTTTTCCAACTCTCAAAATTACGAAAGTTATAGCGTTTCGAAGAATCACCACGAAAGTACCGCACAAGGATACTCAGCACCTAGTGCCTGCAGTGCGTCGACGCTTGCGTGTACCTACAAACGTCAATATCATTTTGGTGCGCGCATCAACGCCTCGTCAACGTGCGTCGATGCGTAAACTGGCATGCTAAATCGGTGTCGACGTCTCCAAATTGCATGGCAATTTGTAGCGCGCGCTGAGCTTAGACGCGCGCGTCCGCGCGAAAGTTCTAGATTCATGAAACACCATTGAACACAAAGATGGATGTTCGAATTTCTTGGAGCGAGCATACATGCTACACTTGAAACGGACAAGAAGTGGAGAGACGGATAGAAAAATACAGTCCCTAGTTTTGTACGCAGAAACTTGTCTTGTTCTCTCCAAGTTGCACTTCCCAGTATTGTTGAACTCTGGAAGTGCCAACTTGGAAGCAAATAATACAAAACTTTGTCGGGCTGGAAGGGTGGCCAAGTCTCGCCGTTCGGCAGCTGTTGAAGAGTTTCGTTTAGGAAAGTATTTATTTCAGAAAATTAATTTGTTATGTATGGCTATTGACAGGTACGGTACATGCCAATTCGCCATTTTCTATTACATATCTCGATCAATTGCTACAATATTGTCCTAAACTGCTGACATTACCGTACGAAACGTGGCAACAAGTTCAGTTCGTCCCATATAAGAAGTCCAATAAGGTAAACCTTAATTTCTTTAACCATGATGCATATTGCTGCATTGTAGTCCTCATTCTCTCTACTTCTCTGATTGTTCCAATGCTAATATATCAAACGTACACAAATTTTGGTATCCGAAAGTGGGGTACTTGCAAATTGATACATTTATGCGAATGTACAAAATTCAAGCCTAAATTGTTTATCGTTTATAATTGTATGTGGTATTACCTTTCAAAAGACGTTTTAAACCGTTTATTTTTGGGTACGGGCATCACACACGAGGCTTGCATGCGCCTGTATGCGGCTGCTCTCCCAAAGGCGAAGCGGAGAGCGAGGATCACGGATAGAAAAGTGTCTCCCAAGAAGACAATACTCCCACCCGGGGAAGGCTCAGTCACACTAGGCCTTATACCAAGGTTTCCCCGCATACCCCGAGTGACTAAGATGGTATAGTAAGCCTGCTTGGTAGGTACAATGAAAGGCTGCAGAAGCACGCGACGGGAACGGCCAAGCTTAAAGACAGGACAGAAGGAAAAAGTCCGCCATCTAAAAGTTAATCAACATTTTGGAACTTTTTAACGATTTGAAAATTTTTAGAAGTCACTTTGGTTTAAAACAAAAAATAAACAAAAAAAATTAAAAGTGAGAATTAAATTTAAATATATTATTATCTTATTATCCCTGTATTAAATGTTACTTAGCTTGGTATCTTTTATGGCACAGGGGTTGTTAGTGGTCTGGCCCCCTGTGCCCAACAGGAGGATCAAGAAGATTCCGTCCACAAGGAAAGTTACCAAGCTAAGTAACATTTAACACAGGGATAATAAGATAATAATATATTTAAGTTTAATACTCACTTTTAATTTTTTGTTTATTGTTTTAAACCAAAGTGACTTCTAAAAATCTTCAAATCGTTAAAAAGTTCCAAAAGTTGATTAACTTTTAGATGGCGGACTTTTTCCTTCTGTCCTGTCTTTAAGCTTGGCCTTCCCATCGCGTCTCTTCTGCAGCCTTTCATTTTCTCCCTCTAGCCTACCAAGCAGGCTTTACTAGGTTTCAGCCATCTTAGTCACTCGAGGTATGCGGGGGGCAGCCTGCCTTGGCAAACAAGGCAGTCTGCCCTGGGTGTGACTGAGGCTATCCCAGTTTTCCTGGGAGTGGCCAATAACCGTACACCGACTTGGCTTGGGGATTACTTTTTCTATCCGTGATCCTCGCTTCTCCGCTTCTGGTCCGCCTTTTAACTTGGACTGCGGAGAGCAGCACCATACAGGCCTCATGCAGAGCCTCGTGGTGTCTGGGCCCGTACCAAAAAATAAACAGTTTAAAAACGTCTTTTGAAAGGTAATATATACAATTATAAACAATAAACAATTTAGGCTAATTTTGGTACATTTTCGCATAAATGTATCAATTTGCAAGCTCTTTACTTTCGGATACCAGAATTTTGTGTACGTTTGACTGTATTGGAGCATTGGAACAATCAAGGAAGAGTAGAAGGAATGAGGACTGAAATGCAACGTATGCATCATGGTTAAAAGCTAAGGTTTACCTTATTAGTTGGGCTTCTTATATCACTGACAGGACAGGCTGAGGCTTGTTGCCACGTTTCGACTGCAATTAATGTCAGCAGTTTAGGACAATATTGTAGCAATTGATCGAGGATATGTAATAGAAATGGCGGGTGAAAAAGATCCTCTGTGTCTGTACCTCAATCAAGTATATACATAACAAATTCAAATTTCCTAATTTCTGAAATAAATGCTTTCTAAACGAAACTCTTCAACAGCAGCGGACATTTCTTTACTTTTCTATTTGAGACTTGGCCTCCCTTCCAACCCAATTTCGCAGCCAAAGTTTTTATGTTATTTGCTTCCAAGTTGGCACTTCCAGAGTTCAACCTATGCGTAGGAGGGTGCAACTTGTCTTGGAGAGAACAAGACTGGTTGCCCTGTGCGAGACCGCAATAAGGCTTAGGGACTATGTTTTCTATCCGTATTCTTCTTCTCTCCGCCTCTTGTCCGTTTGCGGCCTGTAAGTGTAGCATGTATGCTCACTTCAAAGAAATTCGAACGCTATCTTTGTGTTCTAATGGTGATTTCATAGTCCCAGTCGCATCTAGACTCGCGTAGACGCGCGTCTAAGCGCGTCAACGCGCTACATTGCCATGCAACATTTGGAGGCGTCGACGCGCCCATTTGTAGCATGCCAGTTTACGCGCATCGACGCACGTTGACGGGCGTTGATGCGCGCAAAATGATATTGACGTTTGTAGACGCACGCAAGCGCGCGTCGACGCGCGTACACCTGCGTTCGCGACAACGAAGGCACCTTAAGGTGCTGGTATCCTTTTGTGCGGTACTTTCGTGGTGATTCTTCGAAACGCTATAACTTTCGTAATTTTGAGAGTTGGAAAGAGCTTTTATACATCGTTTTAAAACTTACAATCTGTACATTCACATGAGCCTATGAAACTAGCAAAATTAGCAAAAAATAGCAACAATTTTATCACGTGCTGACATCTGACAGGCAGAATATAGACCAAAAATCTTTGAACATCGATTTCTCGGAATTGTAGAATTGGCCAAAATTTCTCCTTGTGCCACCATATGAAGGACATGTGGGCCGAGGGTCAATTTTTTGGATTTGGCTCAACAAGTCTCAATACTCCAGAAAATCCGGCAAATGTGCTATGACACGAAATTTCGCAAATTTGAATTCAGTTTTCTCGCAACTGGAAACGTTTTAGCTCAAACCAAGAAAAATGTCCCTCCGCAATAGTGCGAATTATCGTCCAAGAACAAAATCACGCGAATCGATTGGGTAGTTTTTGAGAAATCGATGTTCAAAACAAAATAATCGCAGTTTTGCTAAAATGGTTTTTCGGCGAATTCTCTAGCTTAAAGCAACGAACTCCAGCGAATAGGCATTGATAAAATGTGCAATTGGATGATGTATCGATTGAGTATAAACAAGTCAGAATTGTCTGTAAGATTTGGCAGCAATTTTGAAAAAACTGATTTCTTCATAAATAACCTTTTTGGACCCCAAAAATCGTTTTTGGCTTTACTGCCTTTAAGTTCGTTTCCAGTTAACTTACTTTCCACTTACTTTCTTGTGAATGTAGTTAGTCGCCAAATAAATTCTTAGAATGTTGGTCGGCCGCCGAGCAACATTCTTAGAATGTAATTGGGCGAGAAACGAACATTCAGCTTACTTTCTTGTGAATGTTGGTCGGCGGCCGAGCAACATTCTGAGAATGTAATTCGGCGGCCGAGCAACATTCCAAGAATCTAGTTAACGTATTTTGATGAATTATTTGAAAGACGCATTAACCACTAGAGATAGCTCAAAGGTTGTAAAAGCAAACATGTTAATTTTGGTGACCTCTTTCCAGCCATAATAACCAATCCGGTGTATCGACTACGTACTGAGAGAATAATGGCAAAAACCAAAAATTCTTATATTTACACCTAAGAATCCGGGACTGGTGTCAGACTGTTAAAGAGCACGAAAATAATGTATTTGGAAAGTTTCATCCACTTTCATAAAGAATTGAAGCTAGTAGGGTCGAATTTACACAAAGCGATACCAGCACCTAGCTCGAAGCAGACATGAATTGTATTTTTCAGCTTTAACATGTTTTAATATGTATAGATACAGCTAGTGAGGGTACAGAAACGTGTCCTGGGTACACATGTGTGGGGGAATGATTAGGGCACGTCAAAGTCCATTAAAGATAAATGTTTCTATGTGAAACTGTAGAATTAAAGATTCTAGGTATTGGGAGCTATGTGATTTGTGATTCCAACTAAGTTAATAAGTTAATCATTCTGAATATTTCTAATTAAAAATGGGGTAGTTTGAGGAGTTCCAAGAATTTGGTACTGCTACCTCAGACTAAGCTGAATATTTGTAATGAAAGGAGTTTCGTAAAGGTTAAAAAATGAATTTGAGAACTAAATGGCAGACAAAGAATCGTGCGAAGAAATGAGTTCCTCAGTTGCGAGGGAGATGAAAGTTTTTGGTTTGGTAATGATGGAATTGATCGGAATCAATGTTAAAGATTATTGTATATATTCTTGTTATATCTTGTCCTGTTTTGCCAGAGTTGCCAAGTACAAATTACTATTCATTTAATTAGAAACTAACACTCTCGATTTAGGTACTAAATAGGTTAGTAGCGAAGGAAATCGAACACGCAGTGGACAAACCACTTAAGAAACCAGTTTTAATAGTTAACGGAAGTCTTAACGGTCTTTAATTGTATTAATACCCGTACTAACACTAAAATTACAAATCCTAGTTAAAAGAGTAGTTACTCTTAGCAAGTCCGAGATAGGACACTCAATTCCCCTTCTTTCCGGTCGGAGATGCCTACTGACCGATCGTAGGAATGTTCCCCAATTGTTATTTAGGGACATAAAAAGTCTTTTATGTTCTCAAAGTTTGGAATTTAAGTGCCAATAAAGAGTGTTAATACTGAAAATTATCGAAAAAATAGCAAATTGTTAGAAGATGGTTCAATATTAGGTACTGAATAGGTAGGTACGTATTTAGATAAGGTTAATAAATGTTAATTAGTAATATTTACTTAATATTTGGTAAAATTTGGTAATTTTGGTCCGAAACATGACTTGGGCTCATATGAAAGAGAATTTGATCCGGATATTAAAAATGCAAACCCGACCTTTTAACTCTCAAAAATAAGAAAGTTACGAGCAAAAATGTTTTTGTAAGATTACTTTTTGTTTCGTAATCTTATCACTCCGAAAAGGAGTGTTCTAAAAAGGTTTTTTATTTGGTTTGACCAAGAGTACATAATAATAAGAGTATGCCACTAGGCAAGCTCTATGTTATCAGAGCAAAAACTATGCTCTGCTCGCTAACGGCCCACCCCCCCCCCGCAAATTAGACCCTTCACTTCAAAGAATTTTGTGCGCTATGTTTGTGTTCTAAAGCTCAAATTCGCGCACGCACTGCTTGTGTTTTTGAGCTTAAGCACATAAACATAGAGCGAGTGAGCGTACCCCCGTTTCGACTAGGTACTGATTTGCGGGGGGGGGGGGGTGGGCCGTTAGCGTGCAGAGCATAGTTTTTGCTCTGATAACATAGAGCTTGCCTAGTGGCATACTCTTATTATTATGTACTCTTGGTTTGACTTAAGTCATACCTTTCCTTCTTTATTGTCTAGGAGGTTGTCTACCTCCTAGACTACACCTCAGTCAGGTGTTGTTTTCTTTTCCTTTCTATTCTGTTAGGCCTCTTTCTTCCAGGGCCTGGCAGTTGTCCTCGCTTGAACTTTTGGCCGAGGACAAGGCCAACAAAGAAGGCTTAGTCTGACTTGGGCCACATCTGAATTGGGCCACAACATTGATTGGTTATAATTGACACAGCACTGACCAATCAAAATCTGTTGCATGTGTCTAGTAGACTCCGCCTACTTGAATGAACGCGTAAGGGGACTATATTAAAAATGAAATTAATTTACGCCATAATTTGACTATTTGTCTGCTTTTAAGTCATTTGACTCCAGGAATTAATGAAAATTAGTTTGGGTTTGTGCTGTCGTGAATTTTGAATAATTTTAAATAATAAAACTGTTTTGCAATTTATGTTTTTATTTAGAATTGTTGATTTGACATTGAATTTGAATGTAAAAGATGATTGTTGAAAATTTGTTATATAATTTGTTAATTTTGCGATAATATGTAAACATTTTTATCAATTTCTATACCTGTTATTTGTGTTCCCACGTTTATGAAACATATATAACGTAATGTAACGTATATTCGTAACTGTTTCATTTCCTAGAAAAATAAAATTTTACATCAGCGCTACAGTATGACTTTTATGTGACGTTTTTGAAAGGGGCGGAGTTTAGTAATATGAATGACAGACTTAGACTTCAATTTAGCCAATAGAATTTTGTGGCCCAGTTCAGATGTGGCCCAAGTCAGAATAAACCACAAAGAAAGAGAAAGAAAATAGTAATATCAGCCCAAGTCATACAAATTAGAGGGGGCTAATCTCCTTTATTATTAATACGAATAATAAACTAAGTAGCTAGATATACGTAGGAGAACATGTAGTTTATTATGATATAAGTTTTAACTTATTGAAAATTGTGTATAAGTTGTAATAATTCGACAAAGTTATGAAAATTCACGAAGTTTTCCTTTGGTTGTCTTTATGTGTTAAAGAAAATTTCGCAAAGTTTCGCCGAGTTTCAGCACCCAAAATTTATCAAAAATGGGTCAGTTGGGGGGTAATATTTTCTAAATCTCATTAAGTTTGACCTCCGATGGCCAGCTGGCTCAGCCCGCCGCTGCGCCCCAAATGCAAAGGGTGGCAAGCTTCTAGAAAGTTCTAGAAGTTTCTAGAAGCTTTGCCTTAAAAACAAAAGAAAAGTCCGCTACCACCCGATTTAATGACCTGTCACTGAGCTGTCAGAGAGCTGTCAGCTCGGCCCAAAACTTTTCCGAATCGTCAGTGTTCGCTTGAGCAGCAACCTTAGGAGGTTGCTTTCCCCTCCCCTCTTTGATGCGTCTCCGTTGTGTGCCAGTGTTTTGACACGGAGATTTAAGCGCATCTTTCCCCGGTTAGGAAAAAAGATTAGGGACTTTTCTAGCCCTCGGGCTAGAAAAGAAATTGAGAATTAAGAAACCAGCGAACACACACAAATTGAGGGCCAAATGGGTTTTGTATGCCCGGCCAAATTCTGAATTGAGGAAAAAATCTAGGGAGAAATAAAGGCCACTTTTTGGCCATAACTTTTATTATTTTGTGGCCTTCGGGCCAATTTTTATATATGTGTTTTTTGGGCCTTTTGGCCGACCTTTTTATATTGTATGGGCCCTCGGGCAAAGTTTTTTATGCACTATTTTTAGCCTACGGGCGGAATTTTCTCCATTTTTGTCAGGAGGCCTTCTGGCCTGTTTTTAGTTCTCTAGCATGAGTGGGCCCAAGGCCAAGTTTATTTTACTCTTGTTTTATTTTATGATTTCTAATTACGGTGCAGCTCATGTAAACCCTTCCTGTTCGATGGAGGTCTTGAGTTTTGTCCCTTTCTTATTATTTCATCTTTTAATTTTATGATTTTCTTCCGAAGGTAACTCACGTAAACTCCTCCTGTGCGATGGGGGTCGTGAGATTGCCTGATTTTATTTTATTTCACATTTTTATTTAGTTTTGGTCAAGCCACGACCTGGAAATCACATTTTTAGGGCCCTAGAGGCCAAAAAGAGCGATGTTGTAGTTTCTTGGGAAAAATGAGTGTTGACCCCACCCTTTAGGAGTGAGTTAGTGGGTCTCTAAAAGCATAGCCCTGAAAGATACTGAGCTAGTTCTGAAACCCGTTTCCCCACAGCCGGCAACTAGGAGTTGCCGGCCATATTGTTAATCAAGGCGCAGTTAACCCAGAAATTTTTATTGTTCTGTATTATGTCTGTTTATTTCAGCTTTAGGTCGGTTCCAAAAGTAATAGGTCTTTAAAAATCTAGGATGTTTGACTCAAATCCTAAAAGCCATGAGTTGTTTTATTTTAATTAATAATTATTGAGGAGTTTCAAAAGGGAATGACCGGCTTCCCTGCCCTTCTTTTTTGTATCAATATTAATAATGTGTGTTAGTTTTTGTAGTAATGATTGCTTGGCAATCATTACTCACATTGCTTTCATAAAGTTCCCAAATTACTTTTCCAAAATACCACAAATTTCCTAAACTTCTGCGCTAAAAGTAGAGTTTTAAAGCGTTTAAAACTCGTACCAAAGTCTTCACAAAAATCTCTAAAATTTAACAGTTAACATTGTTAGGATATTCTAAAATTGTAGCTAAGAAATTATGTTGTTAGGTTTTGTTGTATTTGCAGTTGTAATAATGTTGGTAGGTAGAAATAGTTAAGTACTTAAGAAATTATGTGATCGTGTGTGTGTGTGTATGAATGTAAAGGTACTCCTATGACCCTGATCGTATGCGATAACTCGCGGAAACTCCTTCTGTTTGATGAAGATCGTGAACTCTGCCACTATGAATGAAACTCAGATATTAGGCAGGAATAGGACATAATAGGTATTTGTATGCATGGATGACCTGAATTTCGTATGAGCACATGCTAGTCTAAATGTAGTATAAATGTCATGTAAATATTTGCTAGATAAACTTTAAATATGGTATAAATGTTGTCCAAATGATCCGAGGTAAAATAGCTAGTTTATGGTATAATTGTTACATCAATAGTTTTAGTTAAGCGCGCGCGCGCGCGCGCGCGCGTGGGTGTGTGTGTGTGTGTGTGTGTGTGTGTGTGTGTGTGTGTGTGTGTGTGTGTGTGCGTTAAAGCATAAAACAGTGGAATGACACCAGCGATTAAGACTAAGTTTGCGTGATTATGCGCGAATGGTAAATGTGTGCGCGATGCATAAAACCAAGAGTGCATAATTGCACTATATATAAGCACTATATATAACTATATATATCTTCTTATATATAATAGAATTATGAACTCTTGATAAAACTCATACCAAAACTTAGGTACTATGTAGGAAGTATGATATTTCATGGTTGAGGTAAATAAGTGTAATTAGTTTAGTATAAACATGTAATTTGGGGGGGGGGGGGGTAGACCTGGTTAAGGGTCCAAATGCCAAATATGCAAATGAGGTACAAGTGATCAGGATTTTAGGTTACGGGGACCCCGTATTAGGTTCTGTTTAGTCGGTCCTGGGATATCCCGATTCGTCCGCGTAAGTCACTCTTTGGTAAGGGTGCGGACGAATCGCACGAAGGAATCTCTAAACCTGTCAATTTGTGCTAAATTCATGGGTTTCCTATGAAAAAATTTGTAGTTCTCATGATTTCGATGTTGAAAATCACAACAACATTACGTAAGATTAGCACTAATGTCGTAATCTTTGGTATTATGTGTCGCCTCTTTGATTCCGAAACAACAAATGTGCCATTATTGTCATTTTCAGTCAAAAAGCCAAATTCTATTCAAATTCAGTCTTAATAATGATCTTAACTGAGTTCAAGTTTTGCTTCATGATTATGTCAGTATACAAAACCGAATTTGCTAAAACTAGACCGCATGGTGATCTCTAAAAGTATAAAATCAGTTGCAAAAGGCTTGACATTATATATATCAATCTGACGCACAGCATTTCTTCAGTAATAGCAATAGCAAACAGTGGAAAATTAGTAATTTCATGTATTAATATGTAGTAATTAACAACACTCCTGAAATAGTAGGAATTACAATTAATTACAGTTGCGGACCTTCCATTCGAAAGAAGTACAGTAATATTACGTAAGGCTAGTATCATTGGTGATTCTTTAGCTAAAACGTACTGTTGTTTTATTTCCAAAACAAGTAAAGGTCGTTATTGCCATTTCTACTCTGTTCAGCCAAGTTCAGTTCACGGTTAGCCTGTAATAATGACTACAACCGTCATTAGGTGCCGTTTCACATTTGCACCATATTTAAAGGCAGAATTAACAAACTCAGGCTACATAATAGTTAATACGGTTGAAAAATTTTACGAGTTTTTACGGTTTAAAAAACCGTACGAGTTTTCATATTTAATATGAATCCAAGTTACATCAACTACTCGCAAATAGCAATAATAGATCTTAGAAAATCTGTGATCCTGTATGATATTGTGTAATAATTAATGGTACACCTAAAGTAGAAAAAGATAACAAATAATTACGTACGAAATATGGATAGGGTAAAATGAACTATCTTCCAATCAAACTAATTTAATCATTTTAAACTTTTACCACTTTTAGTTTCAAGTCATGTAATACTTTGTGGCCCAACTAAAGATGCCTACACCTGAAAGCTGGCAAAGCTGCTTAACCGCCACAATAAATTGGGAGAATTTAAGAAATCTACGTATGGGATCAAAACTAAGAGAACAACTAAGAGAACAGAGACCAATGAGACGAGGCACACAAACCAAAGGGCTGCCCATAGCCCGCAGACCGAGGTCGTGGGAAGGGGAGGAGAGAGGTCCCAGTACTAACTTAAAGAGGGGCCCGTACTACTTCTTTACGGGGGGGTGGGGCCAACTAAAGATGCCTACACCTGAAAGCTGGCAAAGCTGCTTAACCGCCACAATAAATTGGGAGAATTTAAGGAATCTACGTATGGGATCAAAACTAAGAGAACAACTAAGAGAACAGAGACCAATGAGACGAGGCACACAAACCAAAGGGCTGCCCATAGCCCGCAGACCGAGGTCGTGGGAAGGGGAGGAGAGAGGTCCCAGTACTAACTTAAAGAGGGGCCCGTACTACTTCTTTACGGGGGGGGTGGGGCCAACTAAAGATGCCTACACCTGAAAGCTGGCAAAGCTGCTTAACCGCCACAATAAATTGGGAGAATTTAAGGAATCTACGTATGGGATCAAAACTAAGAGAACAACTAAGAGAACAGAGACCAATGAGACGAGGCACACAAACCAAAGGGCTGCCCATAGCCCGCAGACCGAGGTCGTGGGAAGGGGAGGAGAGAGGTCCCAGTACTAACTTAAAGAGGGGCCCGTACTACTTCTTTACGGGGGGGGTGGGGCCAACTAAAGATGCCTACACCTGAAAGCTGGCAAAGCTGCTTAACCGCCACAATAAATTGGGAGAATTTAAGGAATCTACGTATGGGATCAAAACTAAGAGAACAACTAAGAGAACAGAGACCAATGAGACGAGGCACACAAACCAAAGGGCTGCCCATAGCCCGCAGACCGAGGTCGTGGGAAGGGGAGGAGAGAGGTCCCAGTACTAACTTAAAGAGGGGCCCGTACTACTTCTTTACGGGGGGGGGGGGGTGGGGCCAACTAAAGATGCCTACACCTGAAAGCTGGCAAAGCTGCTTAACCGCCACAATAAATTGGGAGAATTTAAGGAATCTACGTATGGGATCAAAACTAAGAGAACAACTAAGAGAACAGAGACCAATGAGACGAGGCACACAAACCAAAGGGCTGAACATAGCCCGCAGACCGAGGTCGTGGGAAGGGGAGGAGAGAGGTCCCAGTACTAACTTAAAGAGGGGCCCGTACTACTTCTTTACGGGGGGGGGCAACTAAAGATGCCTACACCTGAAAGCTGGCAAAGCTGCTTAACCGCCACAATAAATTGGGAGAATTTAAGGAATCTACGTATGGGATCAAAACTAAGAGAACAACTAAGAGAACAGAGACCAATGAGACGAGGCACACAAACCAAAGGGCTGCCCATAGCCCGCAAGACCGAGGTCGTGGGAAGGGGAGGAGAGAGGTCCCAGTACTAACTTAAAGAGGGGCCCGTACTACTTCTTTACGGGGGGGGGGGTGGGGCCAACTAAAGATGCCTACACCTGAAAGCTGGCAAAGCTGCTTAACCGCCACAATAAATTGGGAGAATTTAAGGAATCTACGTATGGGATCAAAACTAAGAGAACAACTAAGAGAACAGAGACCAATGAGACGAGGCACACAAACCAAAGGGCTGCCCATAGCCCGCAGATCGAGGTCGTGGGAAGGGGAGGAGAGAGGTCCCAGTACTAACTTAAAGAGGGGCCCGTACTACTTCTTTACGGGGGGGGGGGTGGGGCCCTGGTTTATTGCACAACCCCAAAAATAAAAAAAACGTTTAGAGCAACACATCAACAAGCGCTTAAAGCCGGATATCATCCACGACGTAAGAGCGTGTACAACCTACACAAGTATCTGAGAAACTCAATAACTTAACTCCATAACCTGGGGTACACACACAGTGCTGTAAACCACAGCATGGAATTTACATCCGACGATGGGACATGCACCAGTAGAATTGAATGGTTATTTGGAAATCTACGACAAAGGATTGGAAAAATGCATGGGGATAAAACAACCCGATATCCATCATTATTGGATTGTACAATTGTGCAATACATAAGTGCAATTATCGACAAAATCTACAAGGACAATGATGGAAGCATATTAGAGTCTGCTACAACATATTACGGCTTACCAGAAGAAATTAAATTAAACAAAACCTGCAACTGTAGTTTTACTGTTGTTTAACACGTTCACGGCATTGAGGGACACGGTGTGCCCCACAATGAGTTTCCCTAATACGCATGTGGGACACACCGTGTCCCTCATTGACATATAAATTTAATGTCTTCTAGAATCAAAACGCGTGCAGGGAAGTGGTTTTTAATGATGAAATGCGTAATAAAGGATACAAAATTTTTTTATAAACACGACAAAAAGTCCGTATTGTTTAGACAGCAAATTCAGACTGGCTGTCAGATATTGGCAACATTCAGATACTTAGACCATTTCTAAAACACACTTCTGGCGGCATAAAGGTTTTCTGGGATTCGCTTTTAACACTTGCTGTCTATTTAGGTAAATTTGCGGGCATAGACAATCATTTTTATAAACTTTTCCTATCTGAATCTATAGGTAACGGTATGTATGATGCTTTCGGACGAATTGTGGCCATGGAAGACGTGGTGATAACAAAAATTCCGCTTGTCTTTGTATTTATTCGCAATAATATAGTTTCTGATATATACATTTACTTCAACTTGTCGTTCACAGTTACCGTCTCGTTTTATAGTGACTGCGTTAGGATTCCCCCGATTCTGTCGAAGCGTTCCGCATTACAGTGCCTTTTTTCAACCGATGAGTCAGTTATCCTCCTGCTAATGCTATTCAAAAAAGTTGTTGAAATATTGCATGCTCGACCAGAATTCGGAAGGTACCAGCTGAACTTAGTACGGACTTCGCGCCAATGTGGATCAGCATACTCGTTCTTTGCCGCCCTGTTTCCAGCTTGTCACCCTAGGCCGGAGGCAAGATAGCGTTATCCCAACATTCCAAATAGTTTTGCCGCCATCCAAAGTGCTTACCTGTCATTGACTCGTCTACTCCATTATACTCAGACTCCTCAGATTCATTATTTTACATCTTTGCAGTCGTCTTCTTACTGTTTTTCGATATTGAAACTGTAACAATATATTACGGTAACTATTTTTTGAAAGGGGAAACTTTTAGGAGATATAAAAGTGTGGGACACGGTGTGCCCCACAACGCGCCGTTGAACACATATTTCACTGTGCACGTTGTGGGTCACACGGTGTCCCACACTATTTTATTGATGCAAATATGAGTATATTGTAATACTTGCCTGACAAAAATATTAAAATCTTCTCTACGTTAAAATTAAGCAAAAACAAGGAAATGCGCCCTGGTTTAACCAACTAATTTTTGAATTGCCGCGAACGTGTTAAAGCAAAGAACAAAATTCACTGAACCTGATGAATAAACGAAGTCCTTTCATTTAACAAGTATTGTTAAAGCATTTTTGCTGCACTGTCTTTTGTTTTGTATTAACACAAAAATAAATATTATTTTCGGAATGTTCTCTTTGGGCCACTGGGCAATATTGAAAATTGCTAAACTTCACAATGCAGGTATCGTTGTATTGCTTCACGACTTGCATCTCACGATCGGCAGGCACACTGAACTTGAAACAGACATTATTCTCCAAAAAACCTATCGAAAGGAAAAACAGAAGACGCGCGTTTCCCTTTCTTGAGTGGAAGAGAACCCCCACATCACATCCGGATAAATCACAGAAAAAACAGCCGCAACAAATTTTACTTCGGTTATCAAAGCAGAAACAACTGAACAAACATTGTCGTATACTGCTAAATTCTCAAAATCAGACCAAGCCCAATGTTGTACTACCAGACCCTGTAGAAAAACTTTCCGCTCTTTATTCCAGGGAAAGTCGTTACAGGGCCGTTGAAAGGGAAAATGGAAAACAGCTTCCCCATCAAAGAAACGATAAGGCCAAAAAGCACAGGTGCCACCAAACTTAGAAGAAAACGGAACACGGAAATTCTGATTTTTGGAGTACACATTGCCATCCAATGACTCCAAAATTTGAAGAAGTTTAGGGTGAGCACCCAAAAACCGCAAGTCATCGGCTGTGTAGCTTTTAAGTCGGCTAACCAGATAACGGCAACCTTGCATTGACACAGGAACACCCGGAAAAATGAAATCTCTGCTAACTTTGCCAGATTTAGATGAGTCCAATTCCCACGCAAAAGCCACAAAATCAGTGATTAAGGAGCTGATCGATCACCATTTCCAAACACACCAACGAATAAAAAGACTTGAATGCTTGATCGATGAACTTCGATGAACTTCGACGGGCCAGAAAAGGCTAGGTCAATGTCAAAAACACGCAAACAGAAGAGTTTTCTGGAATAATTTCATAAAAATGACGGTCACTTCTGGGGAAAGCGACACTGCAAATCAAATAGGACAGTAGCGGTTCCCACCAGGAAAGACCTAGGTCCTCTGCTGAATTCATACGAAAAAATGCGGGCCGGATCACCAAATCTCTTTCGATCGCCAACGTTTGCCAAGGCATCAATCTGGCGATTAAAGCAAGAAATGTTCTTACCGACGTTGCAAACAAAATATTCAAGCTGACTTCGAGAAAGCGAAGACATGATTAGTACGCAGGATGAAATCCACTTTGTTAACAAAAATCAAAAAGCAACTTAACCAGCCTGACCAACTTAACCAGCCTGGCCAACCTAACCAGCCTATTCAGCCTGACCAAATTAACAGCCTAACCAACTTAACCAGCCTAACCAGCCTGGCCAACTTAACCAGCCTAACCAGAATGGCCAACCTAACCAACTTAACCAGCCTGGCCAACTTAACCAGCCTAACCAGCCTGGCCAACCTAACCAGCCAAACCAGCCTGGCCAACATAACCAGCTAAACCGGCCAGAAGCCCACTTACACCAAACAGAACCACGAAAATATCCACCTACGACCACCACAAACAGACTACCCAGCCGCGAAAGAAAACAAGCAAAACAAGGTGTAGGCATCTTCAGTTGGGCCGACTTTGTTAACAGGAAGGGAGTTGTTACTGCCCTGAACTCTGGGGCCAGAAAAGGGCCCCAATTGTCTTGACGTTATTATAAAATTTACGTGATTGTATTATACGAGTATAAGAACAACCACAAATTATCTAGTTAGTGTCAAGCCGTTACAAATTACGGATCTACGTTCATCTTGGTGTTCCAACCTGGAGCAGTGCAAAAACGAAATGTAAGAAGTGAAATTCCATTGTTATTGCAATTTCCTGCATGGAATTGCAGGCAATTGCCTAAGAAACAGCAACTTTCGCTAAAATACCTCTAGAACATTAATGTATTGTTCGAATCTTTCAATCCTGTATCGAATTTGTCAGGAAATGGCATCATTATGACTAGTTCAAATTTCGCAAGTTCAGCCTTGATCTCAGAAAGCCAGAAAGTGAGTAATGGTTGCTGGGTTCGAATCCCGCTCCTATAACTTGTACTAATGGGTTTTAACCCATTTGATTTAGGTGCGGAAGTCACATCGATCCTGCCGGAATCAAGTCCAGAGAGTTGGTATTCGAAGATTTTTGGTACTTAATTCTTGGTCATATTATTGGTAGTCAGTCCAGGGAAGGACATTTTGCTAGTGGACAGTGAATTGGATCAGAATCAGTTAGCGAAGGTACATTGAGAATCGGATAGAACTTTTGTGGAACTATTAAGGCAGAGACGGATTGTGATAAGCACCGGAATTGAATACAAGCTCTAAAACCTAAAGGAAGAAAAAACTAGACACTTGCCCCTATTTGGATCATTCTAAATTTGATTCTTATTCTTTCAATTCAAAAGATGAGTTTTATCCTTTTTCGTCATTCTTACCGAGGGGATTGTTATCCCCGCCCTTCTGGCCTAATTATTCTATATTTTGGAACGAAGCTAGGAAGACTAGAAAGAAGATAAATTAATTATTTAAATTAATTAATTGTTGAAGTTTGTATAACCGCACCAGGCATCTCCCAACCAGACCGACCCTGTGTTAGATCCCTCAGGTTTTCCGAATAGCATCCGGGAACTGTGCGCTGTGTGCTCCGTTACAGGAGATTGAAACAGCATTCTTGGGCTCACCCAAGGACCGGAATTTGCCTGTACTTATGAACTAATTATTATTATTATTATTATTATTATTATTGTTATTATTATTATTATTATTATTATTATTATTATTATTATTATTATTATTATTATTATTATTATTATTGTTTCTATTTTGTCCTTGTTTAGAGGACTGATAAAGAGATAGACAGAATGAACACGAACATATACGGAAAGCACAGAGTTTAGCAGTAGAGTATAATAGGCGAAAATAATAGTGTAGAGAGAGAGAGAAGAAGAAGAAGTACGATAACGAGTCAGAATCTAAAGTCTTGTCCCTCAACTAAAACTGGTTCACAAAGTTTACTCTACTCTGGCAATCTTGTAATCTGGAGTTACCATTACCATCTTCAGTTGCCGGAGAATCAGCACCAGTGGTAGCCAGTATTCAGTTCGTGATGAAGGATGGAGTTCTCTATCCAGTGTCGCCATTAAACGCACCTGTCGGACCGCCATTGACTGATTTCCAGAACCGTGACTCTGACTTTAGTGATAAACAATAAATTTATAAACTTTAATTAGGAAAAAAGTCCCTACTTGGACCTATATGCTTTTAGTTGTAGAATACCTAAGCTCAATCTCCGGATCCGAAGCGGGGCCGCAACTATGATGCCACAGGGGAAACCCTGTACATCCCCCAGGGCAATTTACCGAGATTGTCAAGGAGTGGCCGTCTGCTGGCCGTTCACCGTAATGGCTACCACAGGACCTCCATTACGGTGAAAGTAATGGACATACTAGTAGCCTTGTAAAACACCTCGGATAATTGTTGCGGCAGTTGTTCAGTGTCAGCTACCCCACAACCTGGACAAAATTCAAAAATCGCTGACACTACCCTAACCGGCGCATCGACTGGGATGAGGTGGCTGTAAAAACAAAGGTGTGATCTTGTTTAGTGTTAATTTGAATGCGTTTAAGCACAAGAAATATGAAACTGTTCTAAGCGTGTCTTCAGAGCTTTCCCAGCGAACAGTCACATTTCGGGAATTCGGACACCAGAGTGCGCATCGCCCTGGATCATGTATTTGTCCCCGTTATGAAACGCATTATCAATTCATTGTCACTTCAGATTGGATACAAACTCATTCTAGTTTAGACGGACTATAGCCTCGGTAGCTCGGTTGGCAGAGCGTCGGATTGTTAAATTGGAACTCGTAGGTTCGAATCCCATCCGAGGCCCGAATTTTTCGAGTCTCATATACTGAAGTGGCAATTTCATTTCTTACTCCGACTCCACAGCGTGCATCTCAGTAACAGAGCCACGCAATAGTTTACATATTGACATCTTGCACCGTACACGTAATGAAGTATTTCACAAGTGTAAGTTGTAGCACTGCCAGCCAACAGTTTGTGGCAATGGGATAAAGCAAGGTAAGATATATAAGCCATATCACAATTATCCTGAACATCTCAGCCAAAATTTCGCAAATGCATTCATAACCTACAGAAATAATGCTCATGCATGTAACTTTATTGGTGATACATAAATTCTTCAAACTCAATGAAAAACGTTCTTCCGACAATGTTTTGCCCGTCAATTTGCTGTAACGCAAGTACCTAACAACTCAGTTGTAAAATAATTAGCTGCGCAGCAGGTTTAAAATTACTATAAGTGTCCGTCCCGCGCAACCCGGAACCTTAACCTTTTGCACAAAATCTTGCTTGTTGCAATCAAGCTAAGCAGCTAGGTGGTTTTAATGTAAAACTATCAAGATACTTACAAAGAAATAAACAACCATTATTTTATTGATAACTATATTTGTATACGTAAAACATGCTATCAAAATAATCATGTACGTCATCTTTCCTTTCTCCAGGATCTTAAGGCGCCCAGTCATCTGCAGCCCAGTCAGGGAGTTCAGTAGAGTATGCCCAGTCAGGTCCCTGAAAGTATTTAACAGTCCACTTCATTACAGAACTCTCCTTAATGTATAAAATGTAACTTAATGTTTTACGGTGAAATCTTAGATCGGGATCGGGACCATCCTATCGTAGCAATTTTTGCCTTCTGTGTAGCAAGCAGCATCATCTTTCAATTTAAGCTTTGTTAACTATCAGTGTTTCACGTGAACCCCAAAAGGTTGGAATCAGTGTAATAATTTAAGCTTGCTGTCCGGAGACGTAGCGCAAGGGGTAGAACATTCTCCTCTTAATCCAAAACTCGGCGGTTCCATCCCCGCTCACTTTTCTTCACATCTTTTAATCCTGATTTCAACCTTTCATAATATTAATGGAGTCAAAATTATTTGAGCATGACACTAAACTTATTCTCTGCTATATATCAGTGCAAAAGCTGTGCTCTGCAGGTGATCGATCGGCTAACATATCTATTCTCTACAAACTATCCTTTATCAATTAAACATATTCGCACGCTGTGCACATTGTACTGTAGATCGCAACAGACACACTTTGGACCAACAGAAATAAATTAATTTCGCGCTTCATCGCGCCACAGTATTGGGCGAAATTTTCTACTGGCAGCCTGTTGGGACCCAATTGGTGGAGTTTTATCAGCCAATAGCTCGCAGATCTCCAAAGTATGTCTATTAATACCAAATGTATTATGTTTGTATGTAATGGTATGGTATGGTATGGTAAGGTATGTTTGTACCAAATTTTCAAGAGTGGTATTTACTTTATCTACGTATTGCCTACGTATTCATATAGCCAGTTTACCTGCCTAATTAGTGTTTATTAATTAACGGCCTAATTAAGTAATACGAAGTAACATTTTCAAACTTTTTTTCACACTTTTATTTACCTATTTGCCAATAAATTCTTACCTATCTATCTCAGCATCGTATAGACCAAAAATATTATTGCAAAATTTTCTTCCCTTAACAACTAAAATTTTCTTTTCCTGCATTTCCTTATATATGACATCTGGACCTTTGTATTAACCTTGAAACGGAAGGAGGGAAACAAACACTTAAAGAAGACAAGATTGTTAGTTACGTACTTCAGAATACACTTTAAATATCTTCATTTAAAATTTTCTCCCTGCTAGCTGCCTTCTAGTGTTAGCATATCTTTAGCATACTGAGGACTCAAACCTGTCAAAAGCCTTTCTCTCTGCTTGTTTAAAATTTTCTTCCCCTATTAGCTGCCTTCTAGTGTTAGCATATCTTTAGCATACTGAGGACTCAAAGCTGTCAAAAGTCTTTCTCCCTGCTAGCTGCCTTCTAGTGTTAGCATATCTTTAGCATACTGAGGACTCAAACCTGTCACTACTTTTCTCCCTGCTAGCAGCCGGCTAGTGTTAGCATATCTTTAGCATACTGAGGACTCAAACCTGTCACTACATTTCTCCCTGCTTGCTTAAAATTTTTCCCTATTAGCAGCCTGCCAGTGTTAGCATAGCTTTAGCATACTGAGGACTCAAACCTGTCAAAAGTCTTTCTCCCTGCTAGCTGCCTTCTAGTGTTAGCATATCTTTAGCATACTGAGGACTCAAACCTGTCACTACTTTTCTCCCTGCTTGCTTAAAATTTTTCCCTATTAGCAGCCTGCCAGTGTTAGCATAGCTTTAGCATACTGAGGACTCGAACCTGTCAAAAGTCTTTCTCCCTGCTAGCTGCCTTCTAGTGTTAGCATATCTTTAGCATACTGAGGACTCGAACCTGTCAAAAGTCTTTCTCCCTGCTAGCTGCCTTCTAGTGTTAGCATATCTTTAGCATACTGAGGATTCATCAGCTTCTATGTCGCTTAAGTCCTTTATAAAACCTAGCGGTTGTATGTTGCAGGCCCAGGGTACTGTTATATACGTTAGGCAACACTGATGGGTAGCAACAGAGTAGTCATTGAGTGACTTCATGATTTGTGAAGTCACTCAATGACTATTCTGTTTTGCAAATGCTTAAAAATTGGGTATGTATATGTAATGGAAATTTTATGTCTCCAATTACGTAATATTGACAACACTTATCACACTAATTTTGGTGTCAACGTAAAGAGCAAACCGTGAACCAACTTCGGTCACCTGTTGGTAATTATTTGTTGGCTAGTTAGTTAGTAATAATTGGTTAAAGTTGACTATGAAATGTGAAAATGGGTGATTTTAATTTTATGTCTCCAATTACGCAAGATTGGGAAAACTTTATGTGAAAAGTTTTATGTCAACATAAAGAGCGAACCGGGAACCAACTTCGGTCAACTAATTTTGTTTAGTAATTAACTAATTAGTTAGTAATAATTAATTAAAATTGACTATGGCTGAAAATGAAAATTTTATGTCTCCAATTACGTAAGATTGTTGACACCTATTGGGTTAATTATGGTGCCTGTGTAATGAAGTAATAATGAACTCACCTGTTGATAATTATAGGTTAACTAATTAGTTAATAATAATTGAAGGTGACTATGAAAATTTGTGTGTAATGAAAATATTGTTACATAGAACTTTTGGTACCAAGACAATACAACTTTTGTTCAATAATTAATGAACAAGTATGAAAGATAGAGGTATGCAAGGTATTGTATGAAACCTAGCACAAGAATGCTGCAAAGTTTAGACATATATTGCAAGTTTGGTAGGATTATTAACCTTTATTGACATTTGAATCACCATACTTTACATCATCAGCAAACAATGAATTCCGGTAAGATTTTTAATTGTAACATTTTAAGGCTGTATTTTTAATGATTGTATTTTAGTAGTTGTATTTTTTCAGTTATTCACATTTTAACTAATATA
>JASAND010015313.1:0-11312 GCA_030248195.1 Trissonchulus latispiculum | reverse complement strand
CCATAATGCACACTTATTTGCGACAAGGGTGAGAAATTAAACATCAATATTTGTCAACTGGTTAGGTTTCATCAAATTTGCCAGTTCTACGCAGGTTGAAAATGCAAAAATTTGTAAATCTTTTGAAATTCGACGAAATAAAAATAAACTTTTTGTTCTCGTTTTCTCGCGGTATTTTTGTCCTGTATATTCCTTGTCGCGATTGCCGAAATGAAGTTTTTACCGGCTAAAGGTTGTACCAAATGCAATTTTTACAAACAAAGAATTTTCAAACTTGCTATGGGATGGCTTTTGAGCAATCTTCAAGAATCATTTTTGTGAGCTTGGTAGCGCGTACCTGTTTTTCCCACCCCTTGGTTTTTTTCCATTTTGTAAAATTTTGCTGGCAAGTTGCTCAAGCGTCGCAGGAGCTCGGCAATCGGAGCACATGTTGTTCTCATAGATATTAAAGTTATTATCTTTCCAAGTTATGGAAAATTTTTTTACAGGCCTTCAAAGATCAGGCAAATTTTGAATTTTTTGGGGGGGTCAAAAAATGCCCAAAATTCTCAAAAATGTCCTAAAATGCTCAGAAGTGGTCCGATTTATCTCAAATTTGAGAATTGTTCTGTAATGCAAAATTTGAGCCTGCTAGCTCATCCCCATCGCCCAAACTTTTTTCCCACCAATTTTGCGGGTTGGTTTTTCCCTATAAGCCGCTTTTCGAGGCGTCTCGTAAACTATATCGCCAATTCGTACAAAATTGCAAAAAACTGTAGTTTTTTTGCGAATGTGTACTGTAGGACCTTTCGCGATTTGTCATGAAGATATTGGCGATATTTTCAGTTCGAAGTAAATATTTGAAAGATTTTCACTGCAAAAAGAGCAGTACAGTCAATAACAATATCAGTCAACGCCAGCATCTCGCGAAGTGCCAGAAAAGGTTCAATTTTTCGAATAACAGACCTAAAATGTTGCAATATTGTTGATTTTTAGCCAAATATCAGCAAATCGGCAAAATTGCTCATTTTCTTTTTTTCTAAATCCGACGAAAAATTTTTTAATTTTCCCCCAAATTTTGCCGAATTTCGGCTTACCCCCCCCCCCCAACTTGTTTTTTTCAAGGTACGGCAATTTCCACGTATGTACACTCATACTCTGTGTTTAAGCGTGGGGAAACCCTACCCCTTTTAAATTAACTCGTCTCCAAATTGCGGCTGCTATGAGTTTCCCGCATAGCAGCAGGAAGCGCAACTGCTTACCTACGTAGATCGTCATTTACCTCCCCGCCGACATTTGAAAACTACTTTGGTCCAACCACGCCACTTTTGCCAATTTTGGCCGAAACCCACCCAATTTATAACAACCAAACGGAAACAATCTCGATTTCCGTATACGGTAGAGGACGCTTCGCATCATCCTATGGTGTCAGATTTGGATAATTTTTGCCCTTCAGTTAGTAGCCAAAAAATTTCGGGTCGGAGGACCCAGACAGGTCTAATTGCGGATTTTAATAGCTCAATTTGAACGTAAAAAAAATTGTTCTCTACACGACAGTTTTGCATTACATCGTTTTTGGCATTTTTCAAAATTGCCCAATGTTTTTGCCAAAATTTTGAAAATCTGTCCGTTTGATTTGCCGATCAGTTTTGGTTTGCCGAATATACCGGAAATTGCCGCCATATATATACAAGTAGGAAAAATGCATGCCCATTGCAGTCGCATGAAAAATACAATATGAGCCAGAAGGACAGCATTCAATTCGGGAAAAGACAAGATTTAAAATGTATAATATGAGCCAGCATTTACTTATGTAAAGGACAAGATTTAAAAGTTTAATATGAGCAGCTCCCTTTCTCGGGCTCATATTGACGCCTTGGGAACGATGTTGTGTACGCAACTTAATCGATGCCAACGTATAAAATTAGAGTAAGTGTAAAAATAGACATTGCTCAGAGCCGCCCCCCCAGGAGCCTGCACAGAGTAACTTAACATGCTACTTAGACTATTGATAATATCACACTATTTACGTAATTACGTATTATATATTTACGCAACCATAATCTGGGGTATTTTTACACAACGCACTTTTCAGCAAGTCCTTTTTGTCATTGCAGCCAGCATATACCATTAGCTAGCTGTCATATACCCATTAGCTTCTGTCTCAGATCTGGTGTATTCAATAAAGTATATATATGTCTGACTGAATGCTCTATCAGAATCATATGAGCAAAACACGACGAAGATAGAGAGAAACCACTCCCTGCGGGCTGTCCGTGCGGCGTCAATATGAGCCCGAGAAAGGGAGCTGCTCATATTAAACTTTTAAATCTTGTCCTTTACATAAGTAAATGCTGGCTCATATTATACATTTTAAATCTTGTCTTTTCCCGAATTGAATGCTGTCCTTCTGGCTCATATTGTATTTTTCATGCGACTGCAAGGAGCATTTTTCCTACTTGTCCTATTTCATTTTTGGGAATGAGGGAATGTGTAATGTGTTAATATGGTTTATTGACCATAACATTAACGCATACTGTTAAACTAAATGCTACCCCAGCAACTTGAACCAGGAACTGGTTCACGGTTGAACCAGTTGAACCAGACGACATACGTCGACAATATGCTCATCGTGTTCAGCGACCCCGATTTACTATATAAGGGCGAGCTTTCAGGGAGTTTCAAATTGTCTATTTCAAGTTACAGAGCGTGCTGCAGGCTGCAGCGCCGCACGCAGCCGCTCTGTAACTTGAAATAGAAAGTTGAAACTGCCGAAAGCTTGCCCTTATAAGTAAATCGGGGTCGCTGAACACGATGAGCATATTGGTCGACGCCGTATCTCGTCTGGTCAACTGTCCGTGAACCAGTTCCTGGTTCAGTTGCTGGGGTAGCGCATTTAGTTTAACAGTATGCGTTAATGTTATGGTCAATAAACCATATTAACACATTACACATTCCCTCATTCCCAAAAATGAAATAGGACAAGTAGGAAAAATGCTCCTTGCAGTCGCATGAAAAATACAATATGAGCCAGAAGGACAGCATTCAATTCGGGAAAAGACAAGATTTAAAATGTATAATATGAGCCAGCATTTACTTATGTAAAGGACAAGATTTAAAAGTTTAATATGAGCAGCTCCCTTTCTCGGGCTCATATTGACGCCGCACGGACAGCCCGCAGGGAGTGGTTTCTCTCTATCTTCGTCGTGTTTTGCTCATATGATTCTGATAGAGCATTCAGTCAGACATATGTTTTATTGAATACACCAGATCTGTGACAGAAGCTAATGGTATGACAGCTAGCTAATGGTATATGCTGGCTGCAATGACAAAAAGGACTTGCTGAAAAGTGCGTTGTGTAAAAATACCCCAGATTATGGTTGCGTAAATATATAATACGTAATTACGTAAATATATAGTGTGATATTATCAATAGTCTAAGTAGCATGTTAAGTTACTCTGTGCAGGCTCCTGGGGGGCGGCTCTGAGCAATGTCTATTTTTACACTTACTCTAATTTTATACGTTGGCATCGATTAAGTTGCGTACACAACATCGTTCCCAAGGCGTCAATATGAGCCCGAGAAAGGGAGCTGCTCATATTAAACTTTTAAATCTTGTCCTTTACATAAGTAAATGCTGGCTCATATTATACATTTTAAATCTTGTCTTTTCCCGAATTGAATGCTGTCCTTCTGGCTCATATTGTATTTTTCATGCGACTGCAAGGAGCATTTTTCCTACTTGTATATATATATATATATATATATATATATATATATATATATATATATATATATATATACATTTTTCCTACTTGTATATATATATATATCGGTATTCGTTTTTTTTGGCAAAAACCAACACATTTTTCACCCCCCCCTCCCAGAACATTTTGAATGTAACCTTCCTTCCTCCCCCCAAGTCGGGGGATAGTCGCATAAGTTGCAAAAATTGCCCAAAAACTTACATAGCCATGGGGGGAACCCACATTTTCGGAATTTGGCTGGAACGTTTTTATTATAAGGGCTATATGAGAACTTTATATACCATCGTACTTGGCGTACTTAGATCTTTAAGCCCATTTGCACTGCTCTAGGTTGTGCCGTTAGGGTGGTATATATAATGCAAAAAGTAGCGGGGGGAAACCCAATGGGGGAAATAACCCAAATGGGGGGAGGAAGCCCACCCCTCACAGGTCTCAAAATTGTAGCGCTGTTCGGGTGTAAAATTCAACTATATATTTTTGAGCTAGTATAAATTAGGGATGCACCGGGGCCTGGCCCCGGCTCCGGTGGTCAGGCCCCGGCTGCAACCGGGGCCTGAACTCAGCTAACTTAGTAGAAGTTTTAACTTGTCTTTTTACTGGAATTTTGCAACTTTTCACGGCAAAAATGAATAAAAACAAGAAGATAGTCACTTGGCTCAACGAAAACTACATTAATATAGTGTTTGTACCAGATTTTCGTGACCTGTTAAAATGTTTAAACAATTTGAGCTACTTTCTGCCTTTAAGGCCCCGGCCCCGGTATTGGCGGCCGTGGCCGTGGCCTCTCTATTAACCCCCAAACCCGATCTAGGTACCTTTTTTGCGATTTCATGTGCCATTGAAAACGCAGCATCAAACGGACAGGTTTCATAAATTTTAACACATAAACATTGGGCAATTTTTGAAAAATGCTAAAAACGATGTAATTTGATAAAACTTATTAGTCTATCGTGTAGAGAATGATTTTTTACGTTCAATTGGCTATTAAAATCCACAATTGGACCTATCCTGGGTCCTCCGGTACCGAAATGGCACTTTCCGGATTTTTGGCCCCTAGCTAGCCCCCCTAGCCAGGGAAGCAAAATTATCCAAATCTGACACCATAGGATGATGCAGCGTCCTCGATAGTACCGTGCTATAGTGTCGAATTGTTTCCGTTTGGTTGTTAGAAAATTTTTCAAAAAAATTGGGTGGGTTTTTTTCGGCCAAAATTGGCCAAAGTTTTGGCATGGTTGGACCAAAAAGTAGGTGTCATTTTCAAAATGTCATAAAATGAGCAGGAGTGAACCAAATGACTTGATCTTCGCACACGTAGGTAAGCAAAAGTTGCGCTTCCTGCTGCTATGCTTGAGAGCTCATAGCTCCAACCCTTGGTCCAGGAGGCGGGTGGGTTTCCCCCACCAAGTCTTGGAGAAGACAATTTCACGGATACGGATACGGCTAAACACAGGTATGGTGTACATACGTGTATATACGTACCTTGAAAAAACAAGTTGGGGGTGGGGGTAGCCGAAATTAGGGTGGGTGGGGTCAGCCGGTTTTGAGGTGAGTGGGGGGGGGTCCGGAAAAATAGAATTTGGGGGGGGAGGTAAAAAATTTTTCGTCAGATTTAGAAAAAATGAGCAATTTTGCTAAAATAACGATATTTACAACTAAAAATCAACAATATTGCAACATTTTAGGTCTGTTATTCGAAAAATTGGAATTGGACCTTTTCACAACATATCGCGAAATCTTGGCGTTGTTTGCCGAAACTTGTGTATTCTTATTGACTGTACTGCTCTTTTTGCAGTAAAAATCTTTCAAACTATTTACTTCGACTAAATATCGCCAATATCTTCATGATAAATCGCGAAAAGGTCCTACAGTACATTCATAAAAAATAGGACCTTTTCGCGATTTGTTGCGAAGATTGGCGATATTTAGCCGAAATAAATACCGTTTGCAAGATGTTGCCGCAGAAAAAGCAGTATAGAGGTCGGGGGAAAAAAACCAACCCGCAAGTGGTGGGGGAAAAAGTTTGGGCGATGGGGATGAGCTAGCGGGCTCAAATTTTGCATGCAAGTTGGTAGGGCCCATCCCACCTACCACACCAAATTTGAGATAAATCGGACCACTTTTGAGCATTTTATAACATTTTGAAAATTTTGGCATTTTTGACCCCCCAAAAATTCAAAATTTGCCTATTTTTGAAGGCCTGTAAAAAATTTTCCATAGCAGATAGATAATAACTTTTAATAGTATCTATGAGAACAACATGTGCTCTTTCCAAAAATGTCGGTCTCGCCTTCCTGCGACGCTTGGCAAGCTGCCAGCAGAATTTTTACAAAATGGGAAAAAACCAAGGGGTGGGAAAAAACGAATTTTTGCTTTTGCTGCCAAACTCGCAAAAATGGTTCTTAGTTGCTCAAAAGCCATCCACATAGCAAGTTTAATGCGTTCTTTCACGTGAACAGCTCAAAATTGCATTTGGATTTGGCAATTTTGTGCTAGCCGGTAAAAACCTCATTTCGGCGGATCGGCTGTTTGGCTCAGGTAAAGCGGCCAAAAAGTACTCTGGGACAAAGAAATACGCGAAAAACGCTGAAACAACGTTTATTTTAATTTATTTCGTCGAATTTCAAAAGATTTACAAATTTTTGCATTTCAACATACGTAGAAACTGGCAAATTTGATGAAACCTAGCCAGTTGATGCTGCAAATATTGATGTTTGAATTTCTCACTTATTATACGGAATATCGCAAAAAATAAGTGCAGATATGAAGTCAGCGTCGCCGATTTAACCTGTTGCATGCATAAAATCGCTAATATGAGTTACCCTGACCGAATACTGGGGTTGGTTTTTTCCCCATCGGTTGGTTTTTTCCCGCCATTGGTTTTTTCCCCCGCTAATTAACCGTTGATTACTAATTAACGACAGGACCTAGAGAGGCGATTTATATACCAAAATGACAGTCTAGACAGGGCTTGATAAGAAAATAATTTATAGCCGGATTGCTCCACTGGGTAGTTCTGCAGAGTCCAAAAAGTGACTATCTTGGTTTTTTCCCCCGACCTCTATACATTCAATAAAATACACACGTTTCGACAAATATCGCCAAGATTTCGCGATATGTCGCGAAAAGGTCCTATTTTTAATGAATGCACTGTACGTAGTACACGGAAAAATAGTGTTTCGAGGGCAAACTTTGAAAAAAATTTTCCGGCTTCGCCGGATTTTTAGACATTTTAAAGAATTTTTTAGCTATTTCAAGCTTAAATTTAGGCTAGAAAGTTAGAAATACTTATATAATATTTTATGGCTTCTGTAAATTTTGTGGGGAGGAACTGACTTAATGACTCTGTTTACACTTGATTAGTTTTCTAGTGGCACCCAACTGGGCAGGTTGAACATTGACTGCAGAACGAAAAGGAGAGAGGTCAGTTCGTAATGACCTTTGTATTTCTCTCCCCTTAAATTTTACATCTTTAATATTAGGAGTTCAGCAAATTAACAAACTGAAATCTTTAATTTTAGTTTGGTATGGGGTGATCCGAAATGCATTCGTCAGCCGCCAGTATGCACCCATGCAAAATTTCAAAGTTATTGGTAAAAAAATTAAAAGATAGGGCTGGGGAAAGCGCTAGTGATCCCAACACTGTGACAAAGTCAATAAATACTTTAATATTTCCACACATATACTGATCAAATCTGCCATGAAAACTGATTTCAGGTTTGCTTTTAAATTTACTTGTAAATGAGAATTAGATTTCAATTCAACTTCAAACATGAAAATTAAATTCTAACCTTCATTCTACGAAAGCAGCTGAAGATTATAACAAACGGTTCCCTATCAAAACGTCTAAATTCAAAACGTCTAACGTTCATAACGTCTACCGACGAAACGTCTACTGACAAAACGTCTAATTTTTCTAAAATTGTGTCAGACGTTCAAAACGTCTAAACTTTCCGAAATTTTAGTGATTATTTTTTACTTATTTTGTGTGGGTTTAGGAAAGTTTTCGAATAGGCCACTTAGGGTGTGGGTGGCAGGGTCTTGCCAAATCTTCAATTTGAAGTTCTGGCATTGTCTCAAATATACTTCTTATTTTCTGCATTAGCTTCAGTATTCGACTAGTCAATGATTATTCACTGATTATTTACTGAATACTAATTACTGATTACTGACTATAATCAGTAAAGATGCTGCAACAGATTTCACTGATTGCTAATTACTTATTAATTTTACGCTTAAGTTCTAAAATTTCTAGAATTGTAAATTGTAATGCAACTTGTAAATTGTAAATTTTATAAATATTTCAAGCTAAAGCCATTTGCATACCCTGGCTTTTCAGAAATATTTAAAAACTAAACACAATTTAAACTCAAACAATAAACTAGACGTAGAGTTTAATTTAATGTGTTTTTAAAATACATTTACTTCAAAATAACATTAAACCTGATTTGTTTTCTTGAAAAAATGGTTTTAGACGTTTTGAACGTCTGACACAATTTTAGAAAAATTAGACGTTTTGTCAGTAGACGTTTCGTCGGTAGACGTTATGAACGTTAGACGTTTTGACTTTAAACGTTTTGAACGGACACCTAACAAACTAGGCACTAAGGTACTGGTTAAAGATGTAAAATTTAAGGGGAGAGAAATACAAAGGTCATTACGAAGTGACCTCTCTCCTTTTCGTTCTGCAGTCAATGTTCAACCTGCCCAGTTGGGTGCCACTAGAAAACTAATCAAGTGTAAACAGAGTCATTAAGTCAGTTCCTCCCCACAAAATTTACAGAAGCCTATTTTATCTCCGCAGCAAAAAATATATATATAGCTATTTTTTAAGCATTTTTCTCCCCCCCCCTAGAAATCCGTGCCCTCCCAGACTCCAACCCCCAGAAATTTTTGCCTAGGAAAAAGCCAGCACTTATAGCAAGGTTCACAAAAAAAATCAAAAATCGAATTTTTGCTGGCA
Organism: Trissonchulus latispiculum; assembly: GCA_030248195.1. Lineage (NCBI taxonomy): Eukaryota > Metazoa > Nematoda > Enoplea > Enoplida > Ironidae > Trissonchulus > Trissonchulus latispiculum. Next base: position 2,605 of record JASAND010015313.1, on the reverse strand, counting down.
ATTTCGCAAATGAAGTCCGATCGAAAAACTTTTGGTACGTATGGAACGGTAGTGACCCCCTCTACATATGGTGCAAATTTCATGCCGGTAGCCCTCGTGTAGCGTGAGTAATAAAAAATTTTTGTGATTTTTTTTTGTGAACGAATTCACAAAAAAAAATCACTCGTTCACAAAAAAAAAATCACCACCGGATCTGATCTCAGGATATAGCTAGGAAATTTTTCTTTTCATGCATAAATAGAGCATAGTCCATAGTGTCAGTATGTAAAAAAATTTGGACCCCCAAGTTTTTTTGCACAGGCTGAACTTCGAATTTTGGTTCTCGGCCCCCGGGTCCAAAGTGGCTACCCAGGCCAATGTGCTTGACCTTTATTATTGATACCAGGAAGCTAGGAATCCACTTATTTTGTGTTCTATTGCTCTAGTGCTACAGAACAAACAATTTGGCGGAGTAATTTTCGTATCTGGAATGGTCACGTGACTTGGCCTAGGGTCACGTGACCTGGGTCGGGGTCACGTGACTGACCAGAAATTTTATTTCAAGGTCCAAGAAGCCTAAAAACTCGCCTGTATATAGGTTTTTCGGTGCGTAGAATTCAAATTTGGCATTAGTTTTTAGGTAGCTTTTGCCCAGATAGGTGATCCTGACCACCTCGGGTCCGAGGGTCCGGGCCGGGTCCATCGGCCGGACCGTCTGCCAGAAGGGGGTTGAGGTACCTAAAACATGCTCAATATAGGTTTTCCGGGTGGCTGAGCTCGAATTTGGCATTAGTTTTACTCTAGCGGTTGCCCCAGAGGCATTTTACAAAAGTTGATAGTGATTTTTCTTTGTGAACTTGTTCACAAAAAAAAATCACCCACCGGTGGCGAACCCAGAGGACCTGGCAGGAATCCAATATATGGTTGATAGCTTAGAGTTAGGACATGTCACATGCATAATATGGGGTACCTGCGCAAAGTCCATAGTGAGTACCAGCAAAAATTTCAATTTTGGTCCGGAGTTGTCCGAGGGTCCGATTTTGGGTGGGTCGACTATTTTGGGCACCCTAGTCGGAGGAATTGAGCCTCGGCAGCCAAACTTACATATGTTGGGGTTGGGACTTGTGGCTATTACCATGCAAAAAATTTTCCGGCTGCGGCTTGTTGTTAGCCGTCCAGGTGGGTGATTTTTTTGTGAATTTTCGGGGTGATTTTTTTTGTGAACCTTGCTATAGGTACAGTTTAGGGAAGGTCCTTACCCAAATTTCGGATTTTGGTGGGGTCGCCCAGTTTGGACCTTCAACTCCACCAACCCAAAAAGGTGGTACACCTATGGGGGGAGTCGGCCTAAGGCCGATTTCGGGCATTGTATAGGTGTGTTAAGGGGGGGGGGGGAATCCCTCCCTCCAAATGGAGGGGTCGCCAACCCCCCCCCGCTAAAAATTTAAAAATTTTTCCTACCCCTCCCCCCAAATCAACTTTTTCAGACCCATCGCCCCTAATAATTTTCAAACCCCTACCTCAATTTTGGAAATTTTTAGCTAAAAATTTAAAATTTTCCTAAAAAATTCCAAAAATTAGCGAAAATTGCTAGAATTCGCTTAATTAACCTAAAAATCGTTAAAAATAGCTGTAAATTGAGAAAATTTTTCAATTTGTTAACGAAAACCCGACTTTTTTCGAAATTTTTCGCCGACCCCCCCCTAGAAAATTTTTCTTACCCCTCCCCCCACATCGACTTTGCGCGACCTCCCCTCCCCCTTTTTCGCCAAACCCCCCTCCCTACTTTCTTCTGAACCCCACCCCCACCCCATTTTTTCGCCAGCCACACCTATGGTCACCGACCGCCCCCCCCCCTTAAAAATTTTTCCTACCCGTCCCCCCCAGCCAAGGTGGGGGGGTTGGGGGGGAGGGTCGTCCCACCCCCCCCCCCCGTCCAACGGGGGGGGGGGGGGGGGTAGTGGCACCGAAGGCGCGAAAAGTGGCCAAAACTTGGGTATACATTTTTAGTGTAAATTTTGCAAAAATTTTCAAAAATGTCCAAATATTGGGCTCAAAGTGTTTATTATTGCGAGAAATAAACGTTTTTAACTGTATTATGGACTTTCTGACTCATTATTGACCTTATCTTGGACTTGGAAACATGTTGGCAATCAAGTTTTCGAGTGTAAATACCATGTCTAATGTCAAAATCACTTCATAGTTGAATGTTCATTGGCATTAGAAACGGCTGAAAATACGATTTTTGGCATAACAATCGAAAAATTTTTTGGGGGAGGGTTGGGGGGTCTCCAGGGGGGGGCCGGCACTTAATATGCAGAGGGACTTTTTCGGGGGGGGGGGGGCTTCCCGGGAACGGGGGAGGGGAAGAAATTTCCGGGGGGGGGGGGAAGATTTTTTGGTAAAAATGAGCCAAAAATTGCTATTTCTTGGCGTATTTTGCAAGTAGAAACGCAAAAGTTCTCAAAAATACCAGGATTTAAGCCAAAAATAGCTATTTTTAAGGTGGTGATTCCTTTTGGAGACATCAACTTTGAACCCTAATTACTCATTCACTACTTGGAGTTAAGAAGCCATTTTTATATCAAAATGGAGCTTAACATTTTCTCTTTCTAACGAATGCAAT
>JASAND010015312.1:0-40772 GCA_030248195.1 Trissonchulus latispiculum | reverse complement strand
GCCACCGGAGATGATGAACCGGTCTGAGGAGCAGCAGCAGCAGCGCCAGCCTATCCACAAGACCTTTCTAGTATTCTGCAATTTTTTCCAAACGTTTAGGGTGACCCTCCGAGAGATTCCGAGTTTACGGGTGACGAACGACAGGTGCTTAAAGCCGCAAAAATCTCCTCGTCAGTTGGGAACACAGGCTGAATCGCGGGCGCCGATAACCCCCCGCCGTTTCACCAGACGACATATTCACAACACAAACTTTTTCCTGATATAAGAATTTGAATCATCATTCCCCACTTGCACATCTGGAGTTGGGGCTGACGGGGGTGTAGAGATAGCATGTAAATTATCCATTTATGTATTGTCATCTTTGTTGTTACACTTCCAATACTTTTTCGGCCTTAGTTAGCGTTTGGTTTAGCTACTGTGATCATTCAATTTGGTTGGTCGGGAAGGTGTTGATAGGTGGGGTGTAGCTATTGGGTGGGTGATCAAACTTGGGGCGCTGTGTGCGCATGTCAACTTCTGGTGGGGGGGGTATGTTTTCCTAGCCCCGCCCACGTGTTGGGTCTCCCTTGAAAACTCCCCAACACATTAGTTCTTGTGTTATCTTTCCCACTCCAGTTCGGTTGTCTATAATCGCTCGTCGGTCGCCCGATTACCACCTTTCTCTCGTTTGGGTATTCGCTCCGGTGTCTCCTCTACACCTGGGCTCTCCCCCCGGTGTGTACACTGTACTGGATTCATTCAACCCTAAGGTTTGTTTGTACTGTTTGTTGTGTGTGTGCTTTGTCTATCTGGGTTTGACTGTCTGTCAGGACTTACGCCCACCGTATATAGGTACGTTTATTAAATCATTTATTCTACGCCCTTGTTATTTTGATAGGTTAGGTTAGTTGTTTAGACTAGGTAGGTAGGACTATTTCTATTATTGTGTCTGCCTTCCTCCCAAATTTATTTTTGACGAGGCTTTCCCTTCCTGGTTCCTGACAGCCAGGTCCGTCATCTATTGAGCGACAGATCCTCCGTCAATTACTTGTCGGGTAGCCATTTGGAGAATCAACATTTGCGCTACAGGTTGGGTTGAGACGACATTTGGGGGGGGGTTGTGGGAGGTTGGGAACGAATTTGGGTGGGGGTCACCCCCATTCTGCATCAAGTCGTTGATGACGTATATTCATCTTTATACTCCATTGAACAAGTCCGACCAATCTTTCATAAAACCTGCACATCCACGGAGAAAAACTGTGACATATTCATTCCACTTGTGTAGCTTTACCATACAGTTTTACATTTGCCGTATACCTTTACCGGACGTATTTTTTCATTCGAGAGATTTTATTAGCCTTAACTGTCATAGGACCAAACATAGGCGAATCGGTTCTTGTAACTCTGCAGAGTTTGTTGTCTAGCCATGCAGATTCAGGGCGTATTGGATCTAGTATACTGTGGGTGTGCTAGGAAAATTTGTAACCATGTTAAGAATGGCTGATGAAATGAGGTGAGGTGCTGGTACTAAAGTGGCATGTTTTTCACCCGCACAAACGTCTCATCCCTAAAGCATTGTTTGATGGAATACGCTGGCTTTTGATAATTGTCTTCCTCAATCCACTTCCAAAATATTATGCGATTCTGACTAACGAATACGTCACCTGAAAGTTTCACACCATCCATAACATTTATGCTTTTTAACGGCTAATGGTTACGGAGACAACTGAAAGTGAATTATTTCAAGTACCCATGTTAGTTTTCGTTTTGGAACAAAAGATAGGATAGAGTAGACTTAACTAGACTGACTAGACCCGGATAAAAGACTTACAATTAACAACTGCTTCATATATATTTGGGGCAGCTTTTTAGCAACACACACTAGCCTCAATGTAATATTTCCGCAGAAGTAATCAGGAGTAGCAAGTCTAAGACATAACATTTGTACTACTTAGGCTATCAGCGGCTCCATCAACCATGAAACTCCTACCATAAAATCTCATGACCTGCAAGATTTGATGGCTACTGCCGTACTGTTGCTTTAGCTTAATTGCATCCGTTATGTAAATTTGCTTGTTCAAACCTGGAGACATGTTCTAGCAACTCTGAAGAGTTGGTCATCCACTCACACAGATTCATTCAAGCATCATATAACGGTTGCTTCGCTTTTTCATAATATAGAATAGCTTCATCCGCAGTCTGAACGAAGCCGAACACGTTGTCTACCTAAACATTTTTTGAATTGAATGAGCAGTCGGTGTATTGGCTTTCTTCAAATGGTAGGATATCGTTGTAACCAAAAAAACTTCCATGAACTTGAAGCGTTGGATTTTTACCTCTAAGCAATTTAGGATTTGTCAAGGATGAGGTAGTTCCAGGTGCTTTGATTGAAGTGGGATATTTATGTGTGTTTCCGATGTGTTTACGACACCCGCACAAACGCCCCCCCCCCGCCAAAAATATTGTTTGATGGAATACCATCGATACGTCTGGACAACTGTTACTCCCCAATCTATCCCCAAAATATATGCGAACAGACTAACGAACACGTCACCTGAAATTTCGCATTAACGATAACATACGAACGTTTTATGCTTTCTAATGGGCTATCGGGTACGGGGACAACTGAAAGCCAATTATTCCAAGTAAACGTTCTACTTTTCGTTTTGGAAAAAAATTAGGATAGTTTCACCGCAAGTAATCAGGTATAGCAAGTTTCAAATCCAACATTTGTACTACTTAGGCTATCAGCCGATCCATCAACCATGAAACTTCTACTGTGACATCCAATGACTTACAGAGTTTTGATGGTTACTAGCGTACTGTAGCTTTTGTTTAATTGGATCTCTTATTTGTCTGTTCAAACTTGGAGATATAAAGCTACACTGAAGCTACCATCAACATCTCCTTCTTAGGCTAGCATAAGATCATATTTTTAGACTAGAGTTGTGTATAAGTTTTTTCACATCATAATTTCACTATTTATTGTTATATTCGTGCTGTAATGTGGCAAGCAACAGCGACTCTTCATGGAACAAAGGAGATTGCATCTGGCAGTCAAACGCTGTTCTGGGTCAGTCTCCTGTTCGCCTTTACCATTCCAGGGATCTACTCCTCCATCGGTGTCTTCCTCATCTACTTCAGAGGCGACACAAAGACAGTGACCTTGGCTCAGCAAGATGCGATTCTGGAACTACCTAACTTGGCATTTCACGTATATCTAAGGTAGGTAATGGAATCCAACAATCTCTCACTCTGTTTAAATTTTATGCTGACTTAATAGTTTAATGCAAAATATAATTGTTAAATACTCGCTACGCGTATTGATTTAATTTCTTTTATCCGATTGTGTGGAAACCTAGGCCTTGGCCAATTCATTTATTATCCGTCTTAGCTAAGTAACTAGTTAATGTTATTCAATAATGATCCGTCTTAGTTAAGTAACCAGTTAGTGTTGTTCTCAGATGGACTACAGTCCATACTACTACTACAATGTGTATTTCTATTATTACTATGCTTTATTATTAATTCCGCGTTACCGCCCAATAAAAGTCTGGAAGTCGATAAAATGATGCCTTTATCTATTGTTTATTAGGAGAGCTTTAAACCATTAATACGTAAGATTGTGTTTTCCAAAAAAGTTGCACCCTATTCTTCTGTGACCGAATAGCCTTTCTGATTTCCGGTTTAGTTCTGGAGGCCAGAGGTTAATAATAGCATAACGAAGTGTTCATATTCAACGGCGTTCATTGTTTGGACGGCATGCAAGCAAATCATAGTAAATGATCGTTTGCACAATATATAGTAGATATTTTCACAACGGTAGTGAATGGTTCAATGTTGTAGATACGATCCCAACAAACTGACTAAATACTTGGACTCGGTCAGCGGCGAATTATCCGCACTAAACGCAACCGAGATAGACGAAATATTTCTGAGCGCAATAATGGGGAATTATTTCTTCTCATATTTGAATTTACTTAACACTGGACTAAGGATGTACAAGGGAGATCACTTTAAAGTTGCCAAACTGCTGGATAATCACATGATAGCCAGGAATGAGGGATTCTTGGATCTCCTGAATCATATTTCCTACACCTGTGAGGAGCTCATCTTTGAATGTCTGCCAGACCAAGGACCAAAACTAACGGCTGCACAGTGCTGTGAAAAAAGCGACATCTATTTGTCCTCTGTTGGAATACTGCCAATTATTACCTCTCTGAATCAAAGCTTTATTGGACATCAAGCAGGTATGTGGATTCATTAAAAATCTAAACAATTGAACAAAACCTAAATAACTAGTTAATAGCCTAGGCCAATTATTACTGACTATTAGACTAAAATAGACCACAGCTCACATTTGTCAATAATTGTGAAGAAAACTGACAACAGAGGTTATTTGTCATTTTAGGTCCAACTATAACAGTAAGACTACCACAAGAGGTTGAAAGAATGCAGCATGGAATTCTTCATAATCACGGAGTGCTATTTGTTCTGTTGAAGCCACCGCAATTTCCATTCAGCGAGTACATACTAGGGCCCGTCAACACTATGACAGTTGTGGCTTTACAAAAGAAGAAGACAATTCGAATCAGTCGCTGCAATGAACAGGGAATTACCGTTGAACACTGTTTTCTCATATGTTTCCTTGGAACGTTGCTAAAATTGAATCAGCATACACTGCCTGAATGTGAGAATTGCAAAACAATCCTATTTGCCAACATGACCTCAGACAACAAGACCATTTGTTCAATTGAGGCTCATATTAGGTGTATTGCTTTTCCTTTCCTGGAAGCCTTGCTGAAGGACAAGGCCAATCGGCTCACTTCCACATGTCATCGCAGCTGTCTCCCTCCTTGCCAAGAAACTCGATACAGCAAGACCATATCATATTCTGCGTAAGCTCAACTGAACTTGCGTTTTAGTGGTTAAACAGCATAGTATATGGTCTGTTATGGAACTTGGTCAGTGCGCACAAAAACTGACTCATTACTGACGTGGTATTTTTTGTAGTTTAACCTGCACATGAGAATGGAGGTTTTAATAGTTGAAATTATTCTAGTTTTAATAGTAACAAAGCTTCCCTAATTAAAGCTTTAGTTCTGCTTTTCTGAGCAAAAACTGATTTAAAGGAACTAAATTAAATCTAAAGGAGTAAAATTAGGTAACGGGGTGAAGGAACGAAGGAAACTAAAGACCACTCGTTTTACTCAATTTGTCTAATTCGCGCGCGAAATGACCAATCTTTTCACTTGACGCTCTCTAGGTCTAGACACTGTCGGACGGGCGTAAGCTTAAGGCTTATTAATGCACTAATTCTCCCATAAAATTTGTAGGCTGAGTAGCCGGCTTGTGGAGGAAGCCTACAAGCAAAATCAATCAAATATAGCAGGAATTCATTGGTATTTGGAGAGTTCCATTAGTTCTGTTGAAAAAGAGGTCTGGATATATGACACAAATGCTGTGGTGGCTGCGTTTGGAGGGACGTTAGCCGTTTGGGTAAGTGGCCTCGCTACTTCCAATGCGGATAGAACTATCTCTGCTGGATCCACTCCATAAATTTTCATAAATACCATTAAGAGTGCATGATACATAAGACTATAACAACAAACACACTCTATGTTTTATAAGCGTGATACATCCTCAGCACGCGAACGGAAAGAAAATTGGCCCAGCTGCTCTAAAGAGGTCGAGGCAGTCACAAAATTAACGCTCGCATTGATTCTGTTTTTGAGCTTTAACACACAAGCATTCAGCAATCGTACCAAGTTGCGGTGGGGGTCAGCCGTTAGCGTGCAGAGAAACCCTTACCCTTTTAAACCCAGTTAAGAGGGGGGTCCATCATGAAAAATTTTTAGGCGACGGATTTCGCTCGTTTTCACAAATAAGTTAGCCACATATGTTGTGCATATCAAGTTTAAATTTTGAGTTGTTTTGTTCAATTCTCCGTAAGTTACGAGCCATCAACTGTATGCAACTTGAATATGAGCGAGCACAAGGGTGCTGCAGCCAAATGAGGCAAATTTTCGTAAATCAACTCTATGTTTTTAGCTTATTTTGTTATACACCTTTAAAAACTATTAAGAACAGCATTTTCGTACAGTTTCCAGCCGGATAGGCTTGATCAGAAGCTTCTCTAAAGAATTTCTCGGAGAAACAAGGCCCTTGTTCCTCCTGATGTAATGAAACATTTAACAGCGGTTAACTTAAAATAGAAGCATTTCCGGCCCATAGTTCCATGAGAAGAATTCATCCCTGCAATCAGAGCTTTCGATTGATGCATAATATGCCATATTTTGAAAAATTTTAAAATAGCTGTTTTGTGAAATTCGGGGTTCGAGGATCCCGTTTGGCACGCTGAGAAGTACTAGACGCAGCTATCAGCATAATTCATGCTGCAAATAGATCCGAAGACATGAATACACAAGTTGGAATAGAAAATTGGCAGTTTAGGACCATACTGTTGTCGGAATTTATCCAAGCTTTCGAAAAAACCGAAATTTTAAACATTTTGCTAAAAATGCCCATTTTTGCGCCAAAAAATTCTCGAAACTGGAAAAACATACAATGGAACCATTGGTATCAGTGCAACTGCCAATTCAAGTACTACGGAACCCTGGAGTTAGAATTTTTATTTAGGCCTCTGAATTAGGGCAATTTGCAATTCTTTCCGAAGACCCCATTTTTCAGCTGCAAAAAACGTTGAATTTTGACGATTTTCCAATGTTCTCGATAAATAAAAAATTTTTAAAAAATTTTAGGGGCCTAAATCAAAATTCTACTTCCAGCATACCGCAGTTTATGATTATAGCTACATTATAAATATAAAATTATGCAGGATTACAACTGTTCGTCGAGAGATTTTTTTGGCGCAATAACAAAATCACCACTTTTTCTGTTTCCTATGTTTAACACATGCGGACCTCGACTTTGAGGTGAAATAACTCAACAACCGTAAGAGATACGGGTTTAATTTGAAAACTCGTTAAAATATCCCACTCAAAGATCATTATATGTGAAAATGAGCGAAATCGGAAATGGTCGAAAAATTGACCAAAAATGGACCCCCAACCCTTACTTTACATAAAGTATGCTTGCAGTCATAGTCTTATACATACTTATACTCTTGATACAACTTACCTGATTCTGGTGCAAAATAACTATTGTGGCACAAGCCGCAAATGTACAAGGGAGCGAATAGCTAATTGTTTGCTATTACCTATCTTCTAGCATTAGAAAAAGTGAGTACTTTATATAATACAAAGTGGAAAATGTCAAATGCCGAAGCAGATAGTAAAATTGGCAAGATACTTGATATTAAGTCTTTGTTATCTTACTGCTGTAAGGCAGTCGGTGTAAACCGTACTAAAGACAGGAGAAGATGGAGGGATATGCGCAGTTAGCGGTAACGATTACGATTATACCACAAATACAAGTTAAACCGTACTACATCGTCGAAAAATACAAATAAAATAAAAATTTGGACGAACCAGACCGACTCCCGAAACTTGAAGTTATAGCCGGCCAAACAGAAACAAGCAAACAAACAAAACACACTGGAAAACCGACCAGGGACTCGAGCTCCCGCTACAAATGCTACCTCTGATCAGAACTGACTAAACTAAACTCAAAAACTAGAATTTCTAAATTAGCTAAGTAGATTTGAATTTATACAAAAAAGTACAATTTCCATTTACCGTTCATGAAGATAACACTATATCAATCCCCGTGTTTACTGCCCGGCAATTAAACCGGGAATTGACTGGCGAATCTGATACAGGTTCTAAAGCGGGTGCAACTCGCTTTGAAACTAGACCCCTAATCTAAATCCCACCCTAAGCAAACATTAGACGGAGGTGGCGGACAAATGTGTTTAATTAATAAACTTACAATTTATTAGGCATCAAATAATGGGCATAAATAATCACACAGTAAATGGCGCGCAGCCGCTCGGCAGATATATTAACACCAGACTGATTAATTAGCCTAATTAGAGAGATGACTCATCGACGCAGACCGAAATCACTACACAGAAAAAAGCATTAGTTTGAACGGCTGTTTAGAATCGCAGACCGTAATTGCTAGTTTTTCACATCATCCCCCTGCGATGCGCCTGCTAAAAATTCAGAGATAACGAGAGTTGCTACCGTAATTCGAAACCACTAGAAAATTCAAGGAAGCTCCTTCTCAAGTAGCCGTAGGAGCGGACCCGAACCGGATCGCATTTTAGGGTGCGCCATCCAGGTGCCCAGATAAGAGTCAGATCAACAACCACAAGAAAAATGAGTAGAGATTTGGTAGCAAATGGAAGTCGAATGCAGGCTAATCGAAACTGGGGATTAACTGCTTGCTTGCACGTAACGTGATAACATTTTAAACGATACTGCGATTCAAATTTAGATAATGAAAAGAGAGTAAGTAGAAATCAAAAATAAAGGATCGAGACCCCATATGAAAAGGTAGTACCCAAATGCCTCTATGGTTAGAACACCCCTTTTACACACTCATCCCAACACACAAAACTCACACACCTACAAGTATGGTCATACAGGCCTGACAATGCAAAATCACTGCTGTACATTGGGTGGATACGACAAATTTATGCTAAGCAGCAGTTTCCAAAGGATTATATACGGCATAAGTATTTGTACAACGACGTTCAATGAAAGCTAAATACGACAAATATGGTAACAACAAAAGTTCAAAGTTCTAGCTACACAAGTACACAGTAAGACAAAAAGTACAAGTTATTCTATACAACAAAACTCAAAGATAACAAACATACTATATATATATATATATATATTATATATATATATATATATATATATATATATATATATATATATATATATATGTATTTACGTATTCTAGCAAACAAACATTAACAGTAGGATACAGGTTCACAGGTAAATAGTAGAAAGCACAGACAGAAACTGCCGTTTACAGCACAATCCGCCTTAGCTCAATTCTTGGCCCTTGGCCTACAGCCCTTATCTCTCGGAATTGTGCAATAGCAAATAACAGTTTAAAGAAAATACAAATAATCCCAAAATTTTCAAAGATGAAGCATAATTTAACAAACAGCACTTACGTATATCCTAATAAATCCTAACAAATAAACGAACTACATGCTAACAAGCGTTAAATGTTTCAAGTTTTTGTTGTCGTTTCACCCCGCGCGAAAGAAATGAGTTCCTACGAATTCCACAGAACACATCCAAAACCTAGTTAAACAAAAACAATTTTAGCAAGATTAATTTGCATTTAGCTCCAAAGGCCTTACTAAATCTTGCCAATTTTATTATCTTGTTATGCCATACACAACGTGTTATATTAGGGTACGTATAAAAGTGCAAAAGTTGGAAAACAGGTTTTAAAAAAGCTTAGGTGTTTTAGATTTTGTGCTTAGACCAAATTTTGTATAAAATAATGACCTTGAAGCTATTCTATTGTTGAATTTTGGATCTTACCATTAAAATATTCTTTCCACTCTGTTTTAAGATTGGTTCATCAATGATAAGTTTTGTGCAAGTGATTGTTGCTTTGATTGGGCACTGTATTTGTCGGATCAGCAAAATCGCTACGAATTCAGATCGAACAGAAGACAGCATGACCAGTACAGACTAATCTTCGCTGAAGAAACAAACTTTAATCGGGAAATTAGGAGTTTTTCAATACCTTTCAACATTTACAGTCAGAAGAGTTCCACCGTCAATTAACCACCACGCTGCAGTTTTTTGGTCAGAAATAAATTATAAATTTATAAGAAATAAGAATAATAATTAATAATAATTAATAATACTAATTAATAATTAAGAAATAATGTATAAGAAATAAGTAAATAAATAATTTTTGTCTGAAAATAAGAACTGCATACAATTCGACAATGACGCACGAAACAATTTTTTCTGAAATCGAGAATCCTGTCTTAGGCTAGTCTCGCTTACCTACTCACGATCCTGTCTTGCTTTGAGGACCCATAGAGAAAACGAATGTGTGAAAATTAGCGCGGTGTAGTGGAAGTTTGCCACCGTTTCCTATACACAGTCAGCTACTACCCAAAAGGGCAACTGCCAAATTAGCTCACTGTACGTACAACTGGGATTTGTCTAAAGATCTGGTGTTTAATTTTTACAGCTTGCTTGTTCAGCATCAGACCAATGGAGCCAAGATTTGGTAGTTCCATATTTTCCATTACGATAAAATATGACAGAATTTTTAGATGTCTTTTGTAATCTTACCAATAGTTTATAATAGGATCCTATGGTGAAGTTAGCACCGACAGGCGAGATATACATTATTCTCGCGATGCTAAGACCTAAGTGAATTGCGACAGACATTCAGTGTTTCCTCTTTCTCATGACTAAAATTGTAGGCAACTTTATCAAATAGTTGAATTAGACCATGTTGGGGTAAATCAGTTGATAGTTGCGGTTGGGCTCAAATAGTCGCCGAGTTGGGGACTTTCCGTTTGCCTATTTAGTGTGGGTTTGTGAAAGTTTATTGGTGCTTGCTTAAATTTATGTGAAATTGATTCGAGAAGCAGATTAACTTTAACTTTGTATTTCTGATACTTTGTTAGTTTCGTTGAGTATGCATCTGAATTATCGATAAGGGTGCGTGACGCCTCCCGTTCGGGCTTGTCTCGACTACTTCTTGATCCACCAGCCCTGGTAGACGCGCTACAGAACTGATGACTTTTCGTATTATGTATTTCAGAATTGCTTTTGAAATAATCGCTTATTACAATAAAATTTTATGCAACACCTTTGAATGTATATATGACATATTATTGCTTATGAGCTTATGAACTTATTATTTTTATGTAACGGGCTTTAAGGAACACGCTTACACACAAAACATACAACAAAATAGTAGTTCATATGTTTATTTTTCATTTTTTATTTTTGCTGAAAGCAGAGGCTTTGTTATAACTATCGCTAAACCATTTCTGACCGCGGAGAAACCAGACATGCCTTCCAACCATACGTGTGCTTGGGGTGGAGGGTTGGGGTGGGCCCCGCCGCCACAGGCATAGACTCCCCCCGCCCCGAGGGATCTCTCGACTCTCAACCTCCAGAATCCGGATTTTCCCGTATATCTGCTTCCGACCCAGGCCGTCTTCAAAAACCAGAGAGCAGAAGCGGAACAGAGGGCACGCTTACAAGATGTTATTTTCGGCAGTACATTTTTCGCAAATTATTTGTTTGATCTATGACAACATTGTATTGTTCAAGCAAAATTTCTGTCATATGTTTTTGTCTGCAAGAACAATACTTTTTCCATTTCCCCATAGTGCCACACCGCAGTTGCTTTCGCGATGAGGGGTAGCGCCACTCACGATGGGCTCAACAGCGATCGTACCGCAGTTTGTCCAGTAATACGTCAAAAAACAAAGAGGTGGTTTAGCCAGGGCACCTTGGACCTGGTTGTAGAACGACGCAACACCGCCGACCGTGGACGTAGTGTACAGCTATCCCACAAGGTAAAGGTAAAAGTAACCCCCGGAGAATTCTCCTACCCTTGTCAGGGTCTAGGGTGCCGGTGCTCATCCCCGGATACACAGCCCTTGAGCCAGGAGTGTCACCTCGAATGATGACTACAACCGTGGAGGAGGGGCCAGCTCCTCAAAGCAGATGCCCTACACGGTCTCCTGTTACCTTCCCACAGCAGTGGTACCCATTTACCGACCAATTAAGGATGGATAGCTGGATGGATGGATACCACAGGATTAAGTAAAAGCCTAAAGAATGTCGAAAAAGATATTCTGAATTAGAGAGCAGCTGAGATGCAACATGCAACCGATCGCTGCTCTTTCGAAACCACCCATGAGCTTTCTGGGAGTATCCGAAGTAGTCTTCCAACCTTAATGACGTTAATGGAACTTGCTGAAACCTTGAATGCTTGAAATGCTTTTCAGATCCATACAACCGTCCTGCGACCTGCGTACCACCCCACCAATTTTCGAAACTATAAGTCAGGAGCCACCCCTCGGCAGAGGAAATCCGAAAAGCCACCAGAAGACTGAAGTCACGAAAAGCTGCGGGCATATGCAGCAACCGGCTGAAGCCCAGAAGTCTCTCGACCTCGATAGCATACGTTAAGGCCGGTTCACACTAGCGCACAAGCACAAGAACAAGCACAAGCACAAGCACAGGAACAAGATGAAAACGTTCACACTAGGGCACAAGCATAACCAATAGAATTTGAAATTCAGCCTGGCCACGCCTTCTGTGCATAGTGCAAAACAAATATCATTGGCTGCCGCTGCAGGCGTTGTGCTTGTGCAAAAAGTTAAACTGAATTCAACTTGTCGTTGTGCTTGTGCTTCTGCCCTAGTGTGAACCGGGCTTTACACCATTGTTAACTTGATCTTGTATAATCTTGTATTCGGTCTGGTCTCTCGCAGCGCTTTTCCATCTCAACCGGCATGAGATAGGCTGCGTTCTGCCAAGAGTACATAATCATAAGAGTATGCCACTAGGCAAGCTCTATGTTATCAGAGCAAAAACTATGCTCTGCACACTAACGGCCCACCCCCCTCCCCCCCCGGCAAATCAGACCCTAGTGACCCCCCCCCCGTAAATCAGTACCTAGTTGAAACGGGTGTATGCTCACTCGCTCTATGATTATGTGCTTAAGCTCGAAAACACAAACAGTGCGTGGGCGAATTTTTTGCCTGCTTCGAGCTTTAGAACACAAACAGCGCTCAAAATTCTTTGAAGTGATGGGTCTGATTTGCGGGGGGATGGGCCGTTAGCGCAGAGTTGGACATGGACACATTTTTTTCGACCGCGACCAGCCCGCGACCGCAGTCGTCGTGACCGAGACCGCCCGCGTCCGCGACCGCAGCCCGCAGGCTAATTTTGTGACCGCAAAAGTTTGAATTATTAACCTTTAATTCTATGCAAAAAACCCACTTTTCTCATATTTTTAAGGTATTTACAGTGTTTTTACAGCCACATCATCGCAGTCGATATTCCGTTAAGGGCTGGTGCAGCGATAATTTTCGACAGCGCAATTGAAAATTACTCAAATTGGTTTTGTTGCTGCATTTTTAATGTTCGATAATGGAATTCTGTGTGCAGGATGTCTGTTCTTCCACTTTAGGGTTGAGGTTGCCAACCGAACGGCAGCGGAAGCATACTATTAACACTGCTTGAAGCGTTGGTTTCCCTCCTTTCAAGTATTTCTAACCTTTAATTCTCATCTCATCTCATGGCATCGATTGAAACTTCAGAACATATTGATTGAACTGAATTGTACTGAATTGATTGAAACTTAGTTAGCCAACGCAACAACGTTCTATTTTGGCATAACGTTCCTGCCAACTGTCACTTGAAGAAAAATGTACATATTTCAGAAAAGATTCGAGAGTGGTCGCGCAGTGCATACCTAAACTTGAAATTTAAAATCTTTTGTATTTTGCTGGTAGCACATGGAAACGAACATAAACTGGCATAAAAGCAAGAAATTTACAAAACTGAAGATACAAATTAGACAAGAAGGTGTTAAACATATTTAAAACCCGAAACTACAGTAAGGAAGAACTGACAGGTTATGCTGCCCGTCCAACTATCCAAAACGTTCTACCAAAATTAAACAAAGTAAACAGCAAATGTGAAGCTGATAATTGGTCCAACGCGGGAGCTGCCTATAAAATTAGAGGAAAATTTGAAAAAATTGGGAATTTTTGCTACAGATTGGCTTAAATTACCACGATTTGATAGAAATTTGCGGTCATTGCGGTCAGGAAAATTTGACCACGACCGCGACCGCGTCCAACTCTGCGTTAGCGAACAGAGCATAGGTTTTGCTCTGATAACATAGAGTTTGCACTGTGCCTAGTGGCACACTCTTATACTATGTACTCTTGGTTCTGCGTTCTGACTCCCATGCTGTTCACCATGGTGCTAATTAATAAGTCAGTTTGGCCCCTTGTTGGCGTGCAATGCAGTACTGCTGATATTGTCAAAGACCTTGCATATGCGGATGACATTGCAATTCTGCAACCAGATGATTGAACAATCATGTCAAAGACTACTGGATCATATTGGCACCAATGCTGCTAAGGTTGGACTTCACATAAAAATGCATTCAAAAACTTTCGTGATGTACTTCCACCTTGACAGACCTTTCAAGCCTGACGATCTGCCGGGAAGCAATACAAGTCACCGATACCTTGGCTCTGCCATCAGCAGCCAGTCTGCCATGGTGTGGCTGCCTCCAATGATATCGGCTCGAGAATCGAAAAAGCCTAGCCCAATTTTGGTCAGCATAGAGAACACGTATTCTGCAGATCTGTCAAAGAAACCTAAAATCCGAGAGTGTACAACGTTGCTGTCACATGTGTCTGAGACCTGGTCCACAACTCGAGACGATATGTCGAAACTGAAGGTCTTCCAGATGTCTGCACTGAGACGTATCCTGGGTACATAATAACATGCATGCAGCAGCGGCTACATAACGCTAGAATCAGAGAACATTGTTATCATCAGACCACAGGCGAATCTATCGTGAGAAAGGATCCGTTACGCTGGCTCGGTAACATCGCAAGGACGGGCCCGAACTTCCTATGGCACTCTATCTGGAGCAAACCCTCCTCTTGGCGATGCACTCGCAGAAGCACTAAGCGAAGCATTAAGGATCTGGACAAAGCACAGCGCTTACGGATGCTGCTCTTCGAAAAATTTTACTTTTTGTTGTTCTGATATATATGTTTCGACATCGAAAATTTGGGTCTTCTGAAACTTATTTTTCGATTCAACTTCTCGCTAGCTCAGTATACGCTTACATGTTAAGCTTACAACTTTAGATTTTAGATGCTATGTTAGATTTTAGCTTTAATTGGTCAAATTTTACACGTTTTAGCACTGGAGGGGATAATGGGAAAGACCCCTCCCCAATTTATTATTTCTGTGTTTCTCCACGAAAACACTTTTTCTTTTATACATGCTGTTTGAAATTAGCTGCGCTCGTTGCATAAAGCAATTTTCATATATAATAAGAATCGACACTGACAGTTTCAGGCAATTAGCAATAAATAAATACGGTCACGTTAAAAGTACTATTTTATGTCATGCCTAGATTTTTGATAAAAGAATTGATAAAGGAAAGCGCAATATTACGTGCAAGAAACCAGTTCTATTACAAACTTACAAACACAGCAACCATTTCTTCATTCTGCCACAAGACGAGGTGGCCGAGTGGTTAAGGCGATGGACTGCTAATCCATTGGGGTTTCCCCGCGTGGGTTCGAATCCCACCCTCGTCGAAATATTTTTATTTCCTCTTGTCACCGCTGATATACTTGCGTCCAATTATTCATGTATCTCCGAGATTGTGGTCAGCCAGTGTACCGGCTGCACTGTAACAGTTTTTTGTGAAACTACAGAAACATCAAATATTTGACACTTTTGATGACACACAGTTGGAGGCAGGTTTAAAGAGAGGCTGGCCAAAATGTTGGAAGCTGTCCACAGTTGGTAAGTCGTTGAGCCTGGGCCAGTCGGTCTGGACGGGGTCGGTGAGCAACACTAGTCACCCTACAGTTGAAAAGGGCTCAAGACTTTGAAGTAATCCCAAATGGAGATTCAATTTGCATACAGTCAGTCCCAGGTCCACAGTGGTCCGGCCGGCCACCGAAAGGCCTGTCGGTCAGACAGAGACAGGGCCGGCAAGCCAGTGACAGTTTTTTCAGTATATCGCCTTATGCTGGCCTGAGTGTCTTATATCTTTGCTTGTATTTCTCGCGCGTCTATTAGCTTGCCGTCCCCCCAGAGTTGGCTCCGGGTCCAAATTTTCGGACCCGGCCCCGCTACGTTAGACCCGGACCCGTCCAGACCCTGATCGGAGTACCCGGATGTATAAAAACGTGCTCTTTTGCACATCATACAATATGTAAATGAAACAACTTTTTCAATTTTACTGTTAGACTACTTACTACTGTACGTAAGTATAAAAGTATGTATATATACTTAGAGTTGTGCCCGGGCCTTGAATCGGGCCTTCGGGCCCGGGCCGGGCCTGCACCGGGCCGGCCAGGGCCCGGATTTTGGAAGAGCAGGCCCAGCCCGGGCCCGGCCCGGCTTGTCGTCTAGGCCCGGCCCGAGCCGGGCCTCCGGGCCTTGAGTCGGGCCTCCGGGCCCGGGCCTGACACCGGGCCTCCGGGCCTTCCATCGGGCCTCCGGGCCCGGTCCTGACACCGGGCCTCCGGGCCTACCGGGCCTTGATTCGGGCCTCCGGGCCTACCGGTCCTTATATCGGGCCTCCGGGCCCGGGCCTGACACCGGGCCTACCGGGCCTTGAATCGGGCCTCCGGGCCCGGGCCTTGAATCGTGCCTTCGGGCCCGGGCCGGGCCCGGGCCGGACCTGGCCCGGCCCGAGGCCCGGCCTGGTGATGCTAGTAGGCCCGGGCCCGGGCCCGGCCCGGAAAATTTCTTAACGGCACAACTCTATATATACTATAGAGTAAAACCCCAGCTTAAACTTTTTAGTTTTACAATATCATATAATAATTCTTGTAGAATTGGAATATCGGACAGATATCGTTTTCAACAAATGGTGCCGACCTGGGAATTCCGCTTTCACCCTCTCTCTTTCAAATTTAACAAATATTGATAAAAACAGAAGTGAAGAATCGTTCGCGATAACTTATCTGGAATTGCATTCATCGTCATAACTTCTTATAAAGGAACGAAGTTTATTGTCAAAATATAAGTAGCGCAAGCGGGGAGGTACTATGCTTATGCATTTAATTACTGGGTATATAATCCCACGTTTTTGTTTTCGATGTTAAAAGGGTAATTATTTTCGGAGAAAATGTGGAAGTAAAAGCATCAGCCCACACGGCAGCTTAATTCTGTGAAGGATTACGTTGGCTGCATTTGACACGCAGAAAATGGAAGTATTATATAATCCTTTCTGAGAATAAAGTATGCCTACTTACAGCAGAATTTATGTGCATTACTTGTCAATTATACTCAGAAAAGCTCTGGAACCTGCAGTTGACTTGATCCTAGTCAAAGCTTATTTTCCGCTTTCTCCTAGAGGATTTGAAATCCAGCAAAACTGTTGGCAGCAGCTGTTCTTGACCTAAATAAATGGAGCGATCTAAGATTCTCCCACATTAATAGATACAAAACCAGTTTTGAGAAAACAGTCCTATCTTCTGCGGAAATGCACTTATCCACGGTTTTGGTCCTTGTTGTCCTCCTGGCTTCTGGAGACGCGTCTTGGCGAGATTCCGTGACGGCGCCGATGTTCGAGGTGGTCGGGAATCGACTCTTCCTCTGCACCTTCACCTGTCCCCTCGTCACCATCGACGACATCATTCTTGATCCCCTCGGATCTCTCAGAACCTGCTGTCGTGTCTATCAATTGCCGTTGAAGCGCAACTTTCTTCTTGCACCAATCTGACCAGTAACAGTCGGACGCAGAACTGTTTAGTGTCACACAAAGACGATTTCTGAATGCAGTGGTTGTGGGAAAAGGGGGAGGTCCAAAAGTGTAATATTTAGTCTTCTATTTTGTCAAACTGCCAATCCAAACAACTTAAGGTGCTGGTATCGCTTTGTGTAAATTTGACCCTATAGGCTTTAATTCTTTATGAAAGTGGATGAAACTTTCCAAATATACTATTTCGGTGCTCTTTAACATTCTGGGACCAGTCCCGCATTTTTAGGTGCAAAGATAAGAAATTTTTGGTTTTTGCCATTATTCTCTCAGCACATAGTCGAGATACCAGATTGGTTGGTATGGATGGAAAGAGGGCACAAAAATGAACATTTTTGCTTTTACAACTTTTGAGCTATTTCTATTGGTTAAGGCAGTATAAGCAAAAAACGATTTTTGGGGTACAAAAATGGCCGTTTTCGAGTAAATCAGTTTTTTCAAAATTACTGCCAAATCGTACAAACAATTTTGGTTTATTTATACTCGATCGATACACAGTCTCATTGCACATTTAATCAATGCCTATTAGCCTGAGTTTGTTGCTCTAAGCTCGAGATTTGGCAGAAAAACCATTTTGGCAAAACTGCGATTATTTTGTTTTGAACATCGATTTCTCAAAAACTACCCAATGGATTCGCGTGATTTTTGGCGGAATGAGAATTCGCACTATTGCGGAGGGACATTTTTCTTGGTTTGAGCTAAAACGTCTGCAGTTGCGAGAAAACTCAATGCAAAGTTGCGAAATTTCGTGTCAACGCACATTTAATGGATTTTCTTGACCGTTAAGACCTGCTGAGCCAAATCCAAAAAAATGTCCCTCGGCCCACATGTCCTTTATAGGACAGCACAAGAAAAAATTTTGGCCGATTCCTCAATTTTGAGAAATCGATGTTCAAAAATTTTTGGTCTATATTCACCCTGTCAGATGTCAGTATGTTAGAAAATTTTCGCTATGTTTTGCGGATTTTTACTAGTTTCGTAATCTCATGAGAATCTGCAGATTATAAGCTTTAAAATGATGTATAAAGCTCTTTCTAACTCACAAAATTGCGAAAGTTACGGCGTTTCAAAAATGCGCACAAAAGCACTGCACAAAACGATACCAGCACCTTAAGGGGGGTCCACTTTGGGGTCAGTTTTTCGACCATCTCCGATTTTTCTCATTTTCACATATTTTCTTGTCCAAGTGGGATATTTTAACGAGTTTATAAAATTTAAGTAGGATCTCTTTACGGTTCCTGAGAAAGTTCCTCTCAAAGCAGAGGTATGCATGTGTTAAACATAGGAAATCGAAAAAAGTTTCGATTTATGAGTCTGCGCTAAAAAAATCTCGAAACTGGTGTGAGATACCGGGTAACATTTGGTATCTTTTTAAACCTCTAAACAGATAGGTACTGTGTCACTGTGGAATTAGAATTTTGAATTAGGCCTTAAAAAATTTTTAATGAATTTTTGAAGTTAGCGAACTGCCGAAAATCGCTAAATTCTGTCGTTTTTGGTGACCAAAAATGGGGGTCATTAAGTTTGACTGCATATTATAAAAAATAGAGATCCTAACTAAAAATTCTAACTCCACCCACAGTGACACAGTATATGTATAAAGCTTTCAAACAATACCTACATAGCTAAAGAAGCTATGTACTGTTACTTGGAATCTTTTGCCAGTATCGAGATTTTTCTGGCGCAGAAATTTGGTTTTTTTCCGGAAAACTGCGAAAATTGCTGTTTTTAAGAAAGATAGGCTATTTCCGACCAAGCTATATCTTATTGTAAAATTCCCTTTTTGCATTTCAATATATTTATTCATGCCTTAAGATCAATTTGTAACATAAATTATGCTGACAGCTATGTTCAGCACTTCTCAGCGCGCCAACCGGGACGCTCAGACCCCGAATTTCACAAAACAGCGATTTTTCAAAATATGGCATATTATACATCAATCGAAAGCTCTCAGTACAGTGATGAATTCTTCTCATAGAACTATGGCTCGGAAATGCTTCTATTTCAAGTTAAGCGCTGTTAAATATTTCGCTACATTCGGGGGAATAGGGACCTTGTTCCTTTGAAAACCCCTTTAAAGAAGCTATGTACTGATCATGCTCATCTGACTTGAAACTGTACGAAGATGTTTTCAGTATTGTTTATTAAATGTGTATACCAAAATAAGCTGAAAATCTGAAGTTGATTTGCGAAAACTTGCTTCAGTTGGCTGTAGCACCCTCCTTTTCGCTGACATTCAAATTGTACCCATTGAATGGCTCGTAACTTATGGAGAACTGAACGAAACAACTCAACATATAAACTCGAAATGTACGGCATATGTGACTAGATTATGTGTGAAAATGAGCGAAATCCGTGGTCTAAGAATTTTTCACGATGGACCCCCCTTAACCCAGAATAAGAAATAAAAACAAAAAAAGTTATAACAAAAAGTTTAATCTTGTATAATTCATTATATATAAGTGAGAAACCTTTTAGCTAAGAAGTTCAGTAAGAGTTCATCATTGAATTATAATACTCATTAATTTTATATGGCATTAATTGAAAATTTCAGAATAGTTTATATATATTCGTGCTGCTTAGCAAAGAAGGTTTAGCCAAGGCGAAAACTTTCCATTTTAGCTCCTAAAGCTCTAAAATTATATATTGAAAATCCTGCGTTTTGGTTATCACAATTAACCAAGCTTATTGATTAACCTTCGTAACAAACTGTCACTTGAACCAAGAGTACATAATATAAGAGTAAGAAACTCTTACAGTAGCATGTACAAATCATGCTAGCTATGCTCGGTGCGTTAAGTCGGGACCCCCCCCCCCGAAAGTTTCGGGGGGGGGGTCCCACTTAGCACTAATTACACGCTTTCATATAAGCGTGTGTCTGCTGCTCGCTGATTGGCCCATTAGCCTAAGGCTTATGGTAGGTAATTTATTAGTTATTTTAATTAATTAATTATAACTTTAATTAGGTTAATGCAATTAAAAAACTAATTCGACAACTTTGTAGCATTTTTTCTGCTCTTTCCAATGATATAAAAATTGTTGCATAATACAAAAATTCGAAGGAATGTAATGTGCAACAATTTTTATATCATTGGAAAGAGCAGAAAAAATGCTACAAAGTTTAACATTCTGGGACCAGCCCCGGATTTTTAGGCCAAAAGATAAGAAAGTCTTTGTTTTTGGCCATAGGCTTCCAGTAGATAGACCGGACTGGTTGTTATGGTTGGAAAGAGGACACAAAAATGAACATTTTTGCTTTTACAACCTTTGAGCTATCTCCAGTGGTTAAGTCAGTATATATAAGCAAAAAACCATTTTGAGGGTCAAAAATGGTCATTTTCGAGGAAATCAGTTTTTCAAAATTACTGCCAAACCATAAGACAAATTTTGGGCCACTTACATACAATCAATCGATACAGCGTCCAAATGCACATTTTAAAAAACCTTACTAGCTGGACTTTATTGCTTTCAGCTAGAGATTTGGCCGGAAAACCATTTTGGCAAAACTGCGGTTATCTTGTTTTAAACATCGATTTCTCACAAACTACTCGACAGATTCCGGATATTTTTGGCGAAATGGACTATTGCGGGGGGACGTTTTTCTTGGTTTTGGCTAAAACGCTTCCAGGTTTGAGAAAATTTAGTGCAAAGTTGAAAATTTTAGTGCCTCTGCGCTTCAGCACACAAGCATATAGCGTGCGAATTTCTTTGAAGTGATGGGTCTAATTTGTGGGGGGGTCAGCCGTTATCGTGCAGATCATGTCCCTAAGCCTAATAACTAAGAGCTTCACACTCTTAGTCATTATGTACTCTTAATAGAAAGAGGTCACCGAACAGAACATTTTTGCTTTTACGACCTTTGAGCCATCTTAAGCTAGCAGGTAAGGGAGTAAATCATGAAAAATTTTTAGATCACAGATTTCGTTCATTTTCACACATAATTAACCACATATGTCGTGCATATCAAGTTCAAATTATGAGTTGTTTCGTTTAGCTCTCCGCAAGTTCGAGCCATCAACTGTGTGCAATATGAATATTACATATAAATTACACTTTTTCGATTTCCTATTTCACAGCAGACCTCAGCTTTAAGGTGAATTTTTCCTTTGTGCCACACCCCAGTTACTTTAGGGGCAGAGCTCACTGGGTTCACGGTGTAGCACTAAATAAATGCATATCGCAATTACCCAAGGTGTAGCAAAGCTAAAAGGTTAATATTCTTAATAACCTAAAGAGATGCGAGTTTGCGACTTAAATTTTATAAACTCGTTAAAATATCTCAATTAGACAATAAAATTTGTAAAAATGAGTTAGATTGGAGATGGTCGAAACAATTACCCCAAAGTGGGTCCCCTTAAGTCAGTAAAGCCAAAAATGATTTTGGGGGTCAAAAATGGCCATTTCTGAGGAAATCAGTTTTGTCGAAATTACTGCCAAATCTTACGAAAAATTTTGATACTCAATCGATTTAGTCCTATTGATTTACTTTCTATTCAATTTATACAATGTAGTTGCACATTTTATTAATGCCTGCCTATTAACTGGAGTTCGTTGCTTTAAGCTAGAGATTTGGCCGAAACACCTATTTCTCAAAACTGCAATTTTATTTTGAACATCGATTTCTAAAAACTACCCCATGGTCCATGGATTCAGGCAGGATGAAATTTAGCAGTATTGCGGAGGGACTTCTTGACTTGAACTTCACTAGCTGCGAGAATACTCAATGCGAAGTTGCAAAATTTCGTGTCATCGCACATTTGGCTGATTTTCTGGAGTAATTAAGACCTGGGGCCTGTTGCATAAAAGTCAGTAGTACTTGACTACTGAACTACTGAACTATTAAACTTGAAGTCAGTAGTACTGAAAATTCCGTTGCATAAACAATTACTGAAAACTTGGACTACTTATTTTCAGTAGTTTAGTATTTCAGTAGTAAACGCTTTTGAAGAAATCCGCTTTTGCACCGAATTTCAGTAGTCAGTTTCAGTAGTACGTCATACGTGCCAAAGACAAAATACAATATATATGTTCGGATAGGACTAAGACCACAATTATTTTCTCAGTAGGAATTAAACAGAGTTTACGAGTCTTTTCAAGTGAAACAAAGTAATCTGAAGAAATACAAGTTACAACAATATTTCTAGCACTTCCGTTGTGATCTACGTAATAATTATTGTCAACTGGTTATGCTGCATAAATTTTCGCAGAATACTGTACCGTTGAAAGATTATAATGCACTACTGAATCAGTTTTATCAGTGGTGTCAGACTCCTGAAATTTTTATTACTTTTCAGTAGTAAATAGTTAGTAGTACTTAATTTTATGCAACGGCAACTATTGAAAATTGTCGAAAACCACTACTGAAACACTACTGAAGTGACTTTCAGTAGCGGTTCAGTAGTACTGACTTTTATGCAACAGAATCCGCTACTGAACTACTAACTATTAGACTACTGAACCGCTACTGACTGTTCAGTAGTGTTTTATGCAACAGGGCCCTGGTCTGGTGAGCCAAATCCATATAAGTTCCCTCGACCCACATGTCCTTCATATCACGGCCAAAACGAAATTTTGCCCGATTCTATATATAGCTTTGAGAAATCGATATTCAATGTTTGATGGTCTATGTTTAGTTAGTATGTGAAAAAATTTGCTAGTTTTTTGCAAATTTTGCTTTTCTCGTATTTACTGATTATAAGGTTTAAAACGATGTATCAAATTCTTCCAATTTGCAAAATTGCAAAAGTTTATTGCGTTTCAAAATTCCCCTCACAAAAGGATGCGACCACCTTAAGACCTTATGCCAATATTAAAATTTCAATGCTACAGCTATTGTAAGGCCAATTACTGCAAGTGGGATTATGTGGGATTGGAAAAAGCAAGTTCGGACAAATGGGATGGGATGGGATGGTGAATTTGAAAATCTGGTGGGATGGGATGGGACGGGAACGGAGAATTCGTCCCATTTGCAAACTCTGCTTTATGCTGCCCCTGAAACATCCGAAACATTTTAACAAAATAAAAATAAGCAGCAAATGTTGCTGATAATTCGTCCAATGAAGAGGCTATATACTGTAAACGAAGGGAAAAAATTTGGGGAATTTTTACTGATAACTGGCCTAAATTACCAGGGTGTGATAGAAATTTGCGACCATTGCGGTCAAAAAAATTGAACACGACCGCGAACGCCTGCGGGTCCAACTCGCTGCGCCAGCCAACTGCGCCCAACTCTGAGATAAATGTAGTTTTGCAAAAGCATTTGTTCAAAATTATAACCGAAATTTTTGAAGTAAAACAACAAAGACTTGCTAATGTTTAATAAGGCCTATACATGTAAGATCGGCAACAATTAATGTTCCCAAATCCTTAAATATATATATCTAAATTTTAGTGGTGATTATTGTTCTTGGACCCAAACCCAGACCCGCGGGTGGGTACCCGGACCCGGAGCCAACTCTGCATCCCCTTAAATACGGCCGGAGAAGAAGCCTTGCATCCTGACGCAAAAAACCTTCTAGGATTTTGCGCGCAGTCTGTTAAAGCATTTATCGTATCCCCTCTTTACATAAAAATGCTCTGGTTGAGGTCGTGGAATCAGATTTCTCGACCTCGACCACTCTGCTCTTCCTTCTCTCGGGATGTGGATCCACGAGGACAACCATTCCACCACTCTTCCTCACTTGACTGATTGATATCCTTCGATCCACTGACAGAGCTATGATAGAACCGCACTTTCTGTCAGTCCCTACAAACTGGCCTAAGACTGGACTATCAGAGGCAATTTTAATCCAGGATCCAAAAACAAGATTCAAAACAGACAACAGAAAGACTTAGCATTATACTTAATGACGAATCGAATACATTCCCTATTTTCAATAGTCGATTTTTGTTTGAAAGTTCCCAAAGCTGTCCAATCAAACCTATGTATAGGAATGTACAACATAAAACGAATGTTGTCTTATATCAATGAAATTAAAGTGCAAAAGCATTTTCCCCACCACAACACACACATACTGATGAACTCAACTTACTTGAATACTTGAATACTTACTCCACATGAACTTACTGATGTTAGAATTAACAAAACAATAAAACCCGAAACAAAGACAAATTCACATTAATCGAATTCTGCGGAAACAAAACGGTTGAACGTTATTAGTTACATAATATCATAAATTCAAAAAATTCGTTTAAAAACTTTCCAAAACCAAAATAATATAGCTTCATTGCATTCATTAAAAAGAGAAAGTGTTAAGCTACATTTTGATATAAAAATTACTTCATAACCCAAGTAATGAATGAGCCATAATGGTTCAAAGTTCATGTCTCCAACCAGGAATTACCACCTGAAGTATAATTTTGTTGTATACTCTTCGAATTTCATGCTGCATTACGGTTAGAGTTGGGACCGGTTCCACCAGAACCGGTTGGAACCGAACCGGAAGGAATTTTAGAACCGGAACCGGAACCGGAACCAGTAGGATTTGGAACCGGCCGGTTCCACTCTTAAAAATGGACTTGAACTATTTTTTTTGCAGGAGTTTAAATTTTGCAATTTTTTTGCAGGAGTTTAAATTTTGCAAAAGCTGGATTTTGTTTTTGTGGTTGCCATTCACTGTTGCCACTCATATTGTCTTTTTCAAGCTAGTGACTGAAATTGAAACTAAAAATCTAGTTTGAACTGAAACTAAACAAATTTAGACCTGAAGGCGAAATATGTAGGATAAGACTGATAATAATTAAGAGTTTCAAACTAAACGTGAAATGAAGGTACAATTATTGGAACTGACACTGAAGCTGACACTCCATAGAATAAATTTAGACCCTAAACTGAAAACGACAGCTTCAGCTTCCACTGAAGGTGACACAAACTCACCGCTTCCCCTTTTCAGGCGATCGAGGCACGTTTCAGGTTTCACTGAAGCCGAGGCATAGAATTAAGAGAAATTTCAAATGTTTCTTTGAATCAACACTAGTGGCATTATCCCGTCTGTTAAGACAAAAATAAAATGTTAAACATACTTGAAAAATTAGGAACATGTATTGTAAGGGAAAATTTCTACTTCCTTTATTCCGGAAGGAATTTCGTAATTTTTTGTTTTCATGCTTCTGATTTTTCAAATTTTGTTAAGTAATTTTGTGTGTATTACAAAATGCAGTTGTGAAAATGTCTCTAAATTAATTTTAACGAATTTTTGAAATTTTCTGTTCTAAAATTCCAATTGTAATTGATGAAAGACGGACACTTTCGTTCAGACGTGAACGATACGTCGCCGAATGAAAACTTTAAGCAGCTTACATATTTGAATATTAACCTCATAGAAAAGATGAGAGCTCGATGGGATGTAGTCGGAAATTGAGTATATCTTCTCACAAAATTGGTAAATGGAAGGTGGTGTTGTCAGCACGCAAGATTTAGCAACATTTTTTAAAAAATAGTAAATTTTAGAGGAGTAGAAAACTTCGAAAGTTGAGTACTTATTTTCTTATTTTTAAGCTATCGGCAACGGAGACGAAAGTCAGTCAAAGTTCAAATAATGGAACAGCATGTAGAAGTATCTGTTAGCTATTTTGTGTAATCAAGCGACTGTACATTTCCTCGTTGAATATAACTTTAATATATATATGTTCTTCTTTCCAATTTGGCTTTCAGCTTTTAAATATTTTAAATGCATTTAAATGTTTTGGAAACTATTTGCTTCTGACACTGTACTCTTTTTAATTTTAAAGAAATAAAAATTTAAGCTCCACTCCAGTATATATAAATTCTCAGCATGTTTTACTGAAACGTTGTGCAGTTTACAAGATTCTGTTCAGAAGGCGCTGTCTGCATTTAGATGCACAGTAGAATCTCACCGTGAATAATCGAAGCAATTTGCTCGACCATACTAAAGTTTTAATTTTTTTACAAGTTTTAGTGTATGTTGTGCATATATAGTCAGGGGGGGGGAAGAAAAACACAAATAGGGAAGCAAGCCCCCAACTTTTTCTTCGCTTGGATTTGGATCGGTTTGAGTATACCGTTATGTACCGTGGGCAAATACCTATCTAATCGTATATTCAAACTTCTCTTATACCTCACTCAGCTTTGGCAGTAACAGGATTTGTCCATGTTTTTTTTACCCGCAAATCGGGGAAAAAAACATGGTGCGGGGAAAAAAAACATGGCACGGATTTCTACCAACCAACCATTTATAGTGGTTTAAAAGCATTGTTTCAGCTGTTTTTAGCGTGCAAAACTACCTAGGCACCCTTCTAACCTCACAGCAAGCTTAAAACCTGATTTTTTGGTCAAAATGCTAAATCCGCCGTACCTAACCTGTTTGGGCATGAAACCTGCTGGGAACTGGCCAT
The DNA here is from genome assembly GCA_030248195.1 of Trissonchulus latispiculum. Classification (NCBI taxonomy): domain Eukaryota; kingdom Metazoa; phylum Nematoda; class Enoplea; order Enoplida; family Ironidae; genus Trissonchulus; species Trissonchulus latispiculum. The sequence goes on along the minus strand of JASAND010015312.1, from coordinate 13,982 downwards.
AATATGCAGAATATCACTAGAAACAAGTTAGTTGTGTTAAAAATTGCAATATTCCATCATTTTTTAAGTTTTTTCAAAATTTTCATTTTTACCATAGAAACTTATGAAACCTGGCATATTGATGCTGCAAATCAAATTTTCGAGCTAGAAGCTTCAAAAATGCTTAAAGTTGGCATATTTTGAGGTTTTTAGTGGTTTTAAAGCATTCTCTTTCCTATAGAAGCATTAGTTACGCCTTCCTGAAGCATACGCAAAAATTTTAAAATTTGGTCACCATGTTTTTTTTTCCCCGCTCTAGTGGACCCAATGCGGGGGAAAAAACATGGTCAAATTTTCTTACTGGGTGTACGCAGGGGAAAACCACTATTGCCATGTGATAGAGCAAGTCAAATTATGCCCGCATGCCCATTTATAGTAGCCAAAGTTTGATAGTTGGTTAGATATAGACTTGCAAACTTTCGAAAATCCTTAGCATTTTGGCCAATTTTGGGAGGTCAACTTTGGTCAAGTACTGTACTTACAAAATCAAACTTAGAAACCAATCTGGTACTGTAGGGTATACTTCTAGACTTGCTCTTTCTAATGGGCTATACTAGGCAGCTGCACCTGCTATGGTTGGGGAGTAGGCGACCATGTTTTTTTCCCCTTCTTTTCCGTCATGTTTTTTCCCCCCTCTGACTATAGTAACAGCATTTGTAATGGAGCAAATTCAAGGTAAGGCAAAAACTTTAAAATTCTAAGTAAACAAAAAAGTTTAACCCAGTTGGTTATTATCGCATTACCTATTCCAATTGTTTTGCAGTATTGCTTTATAATTTTGATTGTATAACCCTTGCTGGGGGCCTGCATCCAATATTAAATAATGTTAAAATGTAACTACGAATTTTGTATTTGGAACCGGGAACCGGAAGCTAGAACCGGAACCGGTACTCTGGAACCGGAACCGGAACCGGTTTTGAAAATTGGAACCGGTCCCAACTCTAATTACGGTGTCATTAAATTTCCCGATTGCTTTTTTATATTTAGATGGCTTCTGCTCAATATATCCATGAAATTGTTAATTTCTTACAATTTCGTAAGTAAATTATATGTACCGTTTGCTTTCTGATATATACATTACCAAATACTATATTAAACTCAACGGCTAGATCAGAACGCAGAGTAATCTGTAGGAGTTAAAAGAAACAACGATAGTGCCAAATAGGCATTATTGTAGGCAAGTGCTATTTTAACGTTGGAGAGAACAAGGGTCAAATGCGTGAAGGAAAAATGAGAAAGGACACAGCAAAGCCAAACGTAACTACGAAAATACGCATATATGTAAACTGAAAAACAGAAAACACCCGCCGGCCACATTAAGCTACGAAGAAAACAAGATAGTACAATAGAAACAGTACAAGACAAAAAAGAAAACAGCCCGGATTCAAAAAATGTACGTAAATTCACCATACATAAGCATAAATCCAAATGAAGACAACAACAGTAGAAATTCGCACACAGACAACACAATGCAGTATATACGTACGCAAACTTACAAAAAGTAACAAATTGTTATAGTTAAAGAAGTATATAATAGTCTTTTTTCTCAAAAGTTATATAACAATGGCATCCAGTTCCGCCTCAAAGTCGGCCCGCATTTTCTGATGCTTCTTTTGAAACTTCTCCACATAGAGGCCAACAAATCGGCGAATCTTTTCATCATTAATATGCTTACTCTTACTCTTATGACAGATCTGAAATTAGTTGATTGGATAGATACCTAAGCTACCAATATGTGACAAATTTAAGATGTGAAAGCAAAATCATGGGGAGCTCGGAGATGAGCAACCCATATATAAAAACCAGAACAAATATTAAATAGCACAGATTTTTTACGAGTGTTTTCCAGCCAGATTTCGGGGGCGGGGGTCGAAAATCCAAAAGACGCCAATGACTTTGCCAAAAAAACGAAAAAGCTATTTGGGGAAGGAGCGATTCCTCTCGAGAAAGGGGATAAAATCTGAAAACCTCATTTACGCGCACACATAGCAAAGTTCTGTACTGTTCTGATAGGGTGTCTGGAAAGGGGGAGGGGGCCTAACAGACAGAGTTCGCCCTCGAAAGAAAAAAGTAAAAAAATCTTGTTGCAACCCTATATTTTCTAAAGACAATGAGCGTTACCAGTGCTGTAAAAGTAGGATGCGTCAAATCACCTCTTCCACAAAGTAGACTGTAAAAGCAGAAAATTTCAGTTTGTCGGAGCCGGAACCGGCACCCTCCTACGCAGTCCTTTCATCTTAACGAATTAATGGCAACCATAAACATCAAGGAAGATAATCCCTAAAAATATACAAGGGGGGGGGAGTCCCCCCGTCCAGTCCAGTTGATACCTACCTGCGGAACAGACTTTCGCATAATCTCCTTGTACTCATCCTTGGTGATCTGTCGCTTGGAGAAGTAGGGCTTCAGGACCTCCTTCACCACTCGCTCCACGGACAGCTGACGCTCAACCTTGGACACGAGCTGAAACAAACAAAAACAAAACAAAACAAAAACACTGTATTAGCTGCCCTCCTGTCTCACTTCACACAATACATCTGCACTGAACTCCTGTGCCGGCCCTGTGCCAGTGACTCAAACTAATGTACAAATCCTGTACAAATCCAGCGTAAAAAAACTCAATCACAAAATTTTTTCGAATGCACTACATATTTTGATTTAGCACAAACAGGGGCATTCGAAAAAATAATTTTTACTTTTATATTACTGTTTTACTGTTTTATATTATCTATACGTACGCATGTGGGCATTAATTCTTTGTAAGACTTGTGTTAAGTTATGTGCTTAACAATAACATCACGTGTGAATGGAGTTGATCGCCAGGGGACGAGACGACGTGTCTTTAGTGAAAACGGGTGGTAAATTTCAAAGCAAAATAACCTGATTGTAAGCCCCTGAGCGACTTAACTGATACAAATTAATGATTAAATTCCCGCCAGCAGAAAAGTCTTATTTGCTCCATAGATTGCCACATCAAATTTAGCAAAAAGGTGAAATTTCATACTGCTGAATGAGCACATCACCATAAAAACCACGACTTCACAATTCTTCTATGTTTAAGTAGAAGAGTAAGCTCCTTTTCTTGGCATTGCGTAACGGTGCTCCTACCACAATACGCGAATGTTCCCCCGTTTGGCACGGCGTCGACCAAATTGACAACGCATACCCCCCTAGGTTTGGTGGAGGGGGGAGCCGACAGCAAATTTGACTGTAAGGACCACTCCTCGTTTGGTGGCGAGGGAGGTAGAGCGGATGATTACGGTAGTTTGACTGCATTTTAGTGTTGGGATTGGCCGAAAATTTCCATGGTTGGCTTGGCTTGGCTTGGCCGGAGTTTGAAGTTGGCCGGCCAATTGGCCGTTGGCCGTTGGCCGGCCAACGGCCAATGGCCAACTGGTTGGCCGTTGGCCGCTCGTTGGCTGTTTCTTGGCCGTAAGCTATTGGCCGTTCTTTTGCTATTTATCAACGTTGGCGAGCTGGAATTTACTATTTTTATTCGTCTACCGTGCTTAATTAGGCGTCAACTTAATTAAACTTTATTTCAATAGGACAATTTACAATTTACAATATTTGTAAAATAGTTTTTCCAAACATTTAGCTCCAACCCGCGATAACTCTGTTTTAATTTTGCAGGAGGACCGCATTAAAGTGATGAGACGTTCACCGCCAGACAAATTTAGAAACTGCGTTGTTAGCACACTTAAAATTTGCATGCAATTAGCAAATTTAATTGTAAAATAACTCTAAATTGTCAACATCTAAGTGAAAATCTGTAGTTGTGTATCTAATGAAACGTTTATACAGCAACATGTTTACGATATTATGCAGCAAAATTAAATTTTTCAACATAGTTAACGCACAAGATCAGTAAATTTGAGCTTGGCCAGCACTCGGCCATTGGCCAGCCAACGGCCAAGGGCCAGCCAGTTGGCCGTTGGCCGGCCAACGGCCAATGGCCGGCCAAGCCAACTGGCCGAGATTTTCTCGGCCAACGGCCAATGGCTTGGCCGGCCAATGGCCGGCCATTGGCCGCACCGACCAATGCACAACACTACTGCATTTCCAAAATGGGTCCCCGTTTTTGGTGGGGAAGTATACAATAGGGCTCCTCGTTTGGTGGGGGGAGGGTAGGCCTAAGGGGTCCCTGTTTCGCAGGAGGGGGGGTCGCCTCGCCAGCAGCCAATCAGATTCAGCCAATATTATCATGTCGTGAAGTCCCCCAAACGGGGCCTCCTTTGCCCCCCCCCCCCCCAAACGGGGGAGAGGGTACGCTTTCCGACACCCCCCCAACACCGTTACGCAATACCAAGAAAAAAGCCCTCTCGTGGCCTACTATTCTTCTTATAATACGATTGTGCACTCTTAAAAAACGAAATAAAACATGCATTACATAATACGTTGCTTGCTACATACGGATATGTAAAGAAGCACACAAATTGAAGAAAGACAAACCTTTTCCTTTGTAGGATCATCCGTGGTGGAGCTGACCTCAGCGACGCCCATATACTTCTGCAGTCGCTGCTGCTTTCGCTGTTCCTCTCGCTCACTCAGACTCTTGCTCCGATCCGACTGTCGCTTTGACGCCCGCCCGCTGGGCTCTCGAGGAAACTCGCGCTCAAAGTCCACAATTCCGCTGTCAGCCCCCGCCGACTCAGCCCCCGCAGCATGGCGACGCTGCCTGGCCTTTCCTCCACTCCCCGTTGTCCTCGGCTCAATCGTATCCATCAGAGACTCCACCTCCAGAAGGGACGGGTCGTATTCATCCTCCCCTTTTCTGACGGCAGAGGAAGGCGGGGAGACAGCCGTGGATCGAGCCACCAGACGAGAGAGGATCTGATTGGCCAGAGAGGTCTCTGCCCCGCCTCCGACTCCACTGGACACTTCCTGCAGTGGAGGGGTCTCGATTGGAGGCAGTCGTGAGTCCGCAGTCGTCCCAGCGGCTGCCAGGGAGGAGACCACATTCAGCAGACTCGGGTTCAGTTGGGACAGGTCCACGCCCAGGGTCTGCACAAAGCTGTCCAACTGCGGAGGACCTCCAACACCCAGGCTGGGCGGGGCCGCTGTTACTGACATGACTCCTTGGCTCGGTTCATCTCGAATTGGTGTGGAGGGCTCCTCATCCTCATTCTGTTCGTCGATCACCTGATAAAGCTCTCCTTCATCGTCTCCGTCGGAGGCGACCACCTCCTGACTGATGTCAAACTGGTCCTCCTCGTCTCCAGCCTTCGGTTCCGTCGTCTCTTCCACGTCTTCATGAATCTCCAGACGCGGAAGGCCAGCCGGAGAGTCACTGGGAGTGGAACCATAATCAGCCAGCAGGCTGGGCAAGCCGGATTTCGACTTTTCCGCCGACCGAGTTCTTCCGGGGTCCTGCGATGACGCTGCTGGCAGTGGACTCTTAGGCTGCCTATGGCGCTGTTCTGGAGACGTTGCCTTCCGTTTAGAGGATTTCGAAGACCTTGACTGCTCTGGTGGAGGCGATTTAGCAATCGGAATCCGCTCTTCCGACTCCTCTACCTCCACCTCTTCCTCGTCCGCATACCGTTTTGCCAACTGGTCCGGTCTGAGGGTAACCGCCGCCACTTCCTTCTGAGAGTGCTTCTTCTTCTTTTTCGTCATTCTGGAGGATTCCTCCTCTCCCTTCCGCCGGTCCTGTCCCGACCGACCTTTGGACTTCGATGCTGAGGCCTCTTCATCGTTCTGTGGTCCGTCGACCGGCTCGATCTCTTCTGTCGGCGTGTGCGGCGAGCGTCGGCGTCTGGGACGATCCTCTTTGCCTTCTCTGGACGTCTTTCGACGACTCTTGCTGCGGCGACGACGCGAGGACTTCTCCTCCGAATGGTGCTCTATCGCAGTATCACCACCACTATCCAGTTGTGACGATGACTTTTTAGACTTTTCCCGATCTTTGGTGGGAGGAGGGGGTTGTTCCTCATCTCGACCCTCCTTCCGACGTTTCTTGCTCGAGGATTTCTTCTTCGCCGCATCATCCACCCCCAAATCGCGGTGGGTAGGTGCTGCGGGCGATCCTCCTTCCTCCGCAACACTGCTCTCACGACTCCAGGCTGAGTGGTCCTGCTTCTGCCTATGACTTTTCTCTGACTGTGATGACTTTTTGGCAGTTTTGGACTTTGACTTGGACTCAGTCTGGCGACTGGTGGAGTGCTTCTTCGCAGGCTGGCCCGAGGCCTCCGGCGGTCTATAGCTCTCTTCCTCGTCTGGAGGGTGGTCGGGCCGCTTTCGCTTCTTTTTCTTCGACACCAATTCCGAGGTTTCCTCTTTCCTTAGTTGTTTCTCGCTCCCTTCTTTCGGCAGCGGTTTGACAAGGGATGAAGCAGGTGGAAATAGGGGGAAAACCGACGGTACGGCGCCGGTGCCTTTCCCCACAGAAGCTGTTGGCTTCATTCGAGGTTCAGTCACAGTCGAGCCAGCTTCTGGCTGGGGCTGTTCCTTGAGAGGTGTTGAGAGGGCAGGCTCCTCGCGACGTCTGCGCCGCGCTGCACGACGCTCCTGCTCCCGCTGCTCACGAGAGGCATGGACGGCCTCCACAGCCTCCTCCACACGCCACTCATCCCCAGTCGTAGACTTCCCATGACGTCGACGTGAGGACGAGGACTCCATCCGACGTCCGTCCCGACCCGATCTGCGACCGCCGTCTCTGGACCGACGACCGCGCGATGGCGACGGGGATCGACTGCCCGCCGAGGAATCACCGCTTCCACTAGAGAAGGAGTCATGGTCGCCGTCGCGTCGACGGACGTGTGAACGCCGACGTCTCCCACCAGTAGATCTGGGTCTGGACGGACCCTCTCTCTCCCGATTCTCTCTGCTGCGGCGACGACGCCGACGACCACCGTAGTCACTCTCCACGTCGCTGTTGTCCTGACGTCCACGATAGCGACGACGCGAGCCCGACCCCGACACCGAGTCACGACGACCCCGACTTCGACCGGCGTCAGTCTGGCGACGATCCCTACTTCCGATCACCTCATCCAGCACAATCACATCATCCCCGTTCCCCGTTGTCAGATCCGGTCGCGGCGGCACCGGGCCAGTGGTCCTCGCGGTTGTACCCGTTCCAAAGCCGGCATAGCCGTGCTGAGGCTGAGGTACCGGCACCGGAGTAACGTTGGCCGGTGGACCCGTAGGAAATCCCGGAGGCGGAGGCAAAGGGATGCCGGGCGGAGGGGGCCCAGTCATAGAAGGAGGCACCATGATGTCAGAGACCTGGATCAGGGGGGGTTGCTGGGTCTGAAACTGGGAAATCGGCGGGGGCAAATGAGCACTGCTAACCACCACCGGAGGAACCGAATCCGTGCATGTAGTGGTGATGGAGGTGACGACGGGTGCTGGGAGGTGGTCCCCATGTGAGGAGGAGGAGGAGGATGCGGGCGGCAGGATGCGACCAGTTCCCTCAAAAATATTGCCACGAGCAATGATCTCACCATGCTTGTCACGCTGGGTTTTCAGGGAAATTTTCAGAGGTCCTGACGAGGCAGTCCCCGGAGAAGATTTGACGGAAACACTCAGAACTGGGGACGCTGGGATAGATGATGTGAGTGTCGCCGTGTTTGAGGAAGTATCCAGGGTGGGATCGCGGCCTGTGGAGCTGTGCTGAGTGGTAGGAACACCTCCAGTATCCGGCGGCGGTAAATGTGACATCATGGTAGGTGGAGGCAGGCCGGTATCCATAGCCGCAGCCGGCAACGGTATGTCACCCAGAGAGAGACCTCCCGGTGTAGATCTTAGGACGGACGACGGCTGATCCAAACTAGCGCTAGTGCTGGAAGTAGTTGGCGCTGAAATGGGCAGCCCTGGAGGTCTCAGAAATGGGCTCGCCGCCGTATGGAAGGGCATGAGAGCGCCCGGAGGAGGTATACCAGGGATCGGTGGATGCATCAGGCCCATCTGTGGTGGGAGTGGGGGTAGGATGGGCGCAGCAGAACCGCCTACCCCAGTCTGAGCCAGCATCATAGGCGGTACTCCGCCAGGGAACAGGGGTGTATCTGGCAATGGAGTCCCGGCAGCCCCAAACACTAGTCCAGGTCCGGCCGGCGGGTGTCCCAGAATGGACCCAGCCGACCCGACCTGTGGAGGAAACATTGGTGGAGGCAGATGAGGCGGACGCAGGGGACTGCCAGTCAACAGTGATAGATCGGGTGTCATGCCTTCGGGGAGTCTTGGAAACATAGGACTGCTCATGGATCCCACGGATGTGATCGCGGGGGGAACAGGGAGAGGCATGGAGGACATGAGACGGCCAAAGGCTGTGGATGCCGTAGAGGAGGCTGGAGTCGTGAAACTGGGAGGAGTCGACTCAAACGGCACTCCACCACGAGGAAGGGTTCGACTCCCGCTCACCAACACCTCAATCGATGTACTGGCGGCATCCCTGGTTGTGCCTGGAGGTGTTGGCAGGGTAGAGACAGGGGGTACATTGCCGTGCATATAGTCGTGACAGAACGTTGTGGGTGTAGTCGGGGCAGGCCGGCTCTCAGTTGATGTTGCCAGATTGGGAGTGGCCATCATGGAACGTAATGGAGCACTCGTGGAGGACACATGGGGACGCATGGTGGGTGGTGGATAGTGACCCATCAAAAGACTCGGAATTCCTGCGGTGGAGCCTCCATCCTGAGAAGGAGGAAAATTAGAAGAAGTGTACTCATCGGGTTCATCCTGGGCCGTTGATCGCATAGGCTGACTAAGAAATCCAAATTTGGACAAATCCTTTGACTGTGAAGCGGTCGACAACGGTGGTTGGATCTGGGCTACATCCTCTGCGGGTGGAGTGACCGTCGCCTGAACTGGATCATAGTCTCCCTCCTCATCATCATCGTCATCATCATCATCCCATCCGGACTTGGACGTCCCACCCGTCCTACTCCCGTCAGCAGCCGACGTCCCTCCACCACTTCCGCCCGCAGCAAGGCTCTGAACGTTGGACATAAAGTTCTGTATCATGGCAAAAACACTGCGACTAGTAGCACTAGTCTGTCCGGGATTGTCCGAGGAAGGCCTTCTCTCGCCTCGTTCCTCCTCCACCTCCTCCTCGTCAGCCTCACCCTCTGTGGAATAAGGGACCAGTCCAGGAGGGTGGGGGCCGGCGGTAGTCGTGCCCCCAATCTCGGATCCTTCAGACCCACCACCACCACCTCCACCACCACTCCCAGCAGTTCCCTGCGTCTCCACGGAATCCCCAGGACCAGTGGCTGTGGTATCACCTCCAGCCATTGAATTTCCAGCAGTGGTCCCCTGATTGGATCCACCAATGGTGTTTCCAGTGGTTCCATTGCCAGTGGTCGTTGTGAGAGGACAGTCACGTGATTTGGGTAGCTGAGCACCACCACCACCACCATCTCCGACAGGGACCACTGGGGGCCTTCCTCCAGGACTTTGAGGAGGATCTTGGGAGGACACGGGAGCGCGAAGACTTCCATCTCGCTGAATCTGAATCCGATCCGATGGGAGACGAAGGAGACTCTGACCCGCCAAAATACTCTCCAGAACATCACCACCGGAAGAACCACCATCGCCAGCTCCAAGTCTGAAATAGAGACAACAATGACAGAGGAAAAAACATTGACACAACTAACAATAATGTGGACTACACAAAGGAGAGAGAAAACAGATACAAGGCAAAAAGGTATATCGCTTGGTATCATCGTGGCACTTGACCATCCAGGAGCTCAAACAGTTCGTAGAACTCTTTACATCCACTCACATACTGGGCTTATTCCAGGAGTTTTTCTTGGGGAAGAGCTGCATGGGGGAGCCCCAAAAAGTTCGAGGGGCGAGCAATTTAAGCAATGTTTCTAAAAAATGTTAAAAATAGCGCTATTTTCATAGTATTCGACGAAAAAGTTAAGTGCAAAATAAGCAGGTTTAGTGTTAAAAAAAGTCCAGAATTGAGCAGATTTTTTAAAAATTTGGCCTTCTGAGCGAATTTTTCAGGGCACAATTTGGTAGCAAATGGGGATAGGGCACCCTCTGGTTGGAGGGGGGGGGTGTGAGAATGTCGTTTATGGTGGGGGTGCTACCCCTTCCCCCCACCAGAATAAACCCAGCACATAGGGACATCTCTATTCAGTTGTTGTCGGACAATGTGCTGACTGGAAAAAAGTTAAAACTTGGAAGGGATAGGCTGATCAGCTCATAAGAACTCAAAAGTGCCAGGAAAAAAAGAGATTTTGAGAGTAAATTTCTTGCTTCGCCGAATTCCTAGTCCCATAAATTTCTGGAAGGGGGAAATCAAGGGGGGGATTTCTGAGGCAGGGACAAAATGTTTTTGTAAATTACTATTTTCGGTTTAAAAATTGCTAAACATTAGAAGAAGATAAACTGTTCGCGTCTTAGCTCAGCAGCAAACAAAAGCTGTTCTAAAGTATTTTTCGAAAAAAACTGTGTCCCACGAAAGCCATCCGCCACCCCCCCCCCCCACTATAAAAGTAGAAGAACTGTTGGCAAAATAGCACAAAGCAAATTTTTAATAGAATCCAAAAAACACTTATGCCCATCCATTTTCTGATTTACATCAGCCTTTTAGCCTATCGAAAAGCGTCAATTTTCTAGTTCACCTACCAACCAGTAAGCAGGAAGTTTTATGTTTTACTCTTACCCCCTCCTGGATAAACCTTAGATCCCGCAACAGTGGCACGCAGAGGACCTCTATACCTACATAATGTGGTAAAGTAACGCATGATCTTCGAGTATTACAAACAGCAATACTACACGCAAAGGTGCCTGTCGAGAGACTGAGAGAGAGAGAGATAGAGAGCGCTACAACGGTTCCTAATACAACTATTGTAAACACTTTGTAAACTTTATTGTAAACAAGCTAAAAGAAGAATGACAACATACCTGGGCAGGACATTGGCAGATCGAATTGGAGCATTGAAACGACGAGCACCGGCAGACAGGTCATTAGATGAGCTAAAATATCAAAACTAAACATACAAATTATAGAAACAAGTTAAGGTTTCAGAAGCAGGAAGAAGTCACTCATTTTCCTACAGGTCATAAAAACCAATGTAACTCACTAGTGATAACCTCCTGTTCTCCTTGCATTTGAATGCATTACAACAACAGATTTCCATTCTAAAAGCGTCCTTCCCCCCCCCTGTTTCCAGGACCAGCTCACCTCAACATTTCCGTGTCAGATTGCGAGGAGTCTGAGTCACTCTCCGCGTCAAAATCCATAAGCTCATAACGACTCCCAAACAGACGCAGAGGCTGAAGCACACCAACACCTCCACCTCCGCCACCACCAGCAGCGCTCCCGCCACCTCCGGAATAGGAGACGGCCTGACCACGGGATCCTGGACCAATACCAAGCTGACTCGCTATACGACACTTGGGACCGGACAAAGTCTAAAGCAGAACGTGCACTGTACAAAGACAACAAAAATTCAGATAATGCGTACAAAACAATCGAAAGGTTCGATTGAAAAACCTATACTGTCCAGACACAAGCAGCGTATTATATTACGTACGTACGTACATTCTTTTCCTAGGCCAAACTACATATCTAAACAGGCTCATCAATGATGATGAGATGATAAAAAATTTTTCGAGTGTTTATTGTTACTGTTACTGGAACTGAAAACGCTTACAATATTTTACCGTTCTCTAGCAATTTTTACCTCCAAATTCAATTGCTCACAAACAGCTGGAGAAGATCTATGATACTAGAAACTGTATTTCTGAGACTTCTGTATGATGGAAGGGGGGGGGAAAGAGAAAGGCTGGAATGCATGGGCCTCTCACGCCAGAAATAGGGGGGGGGGGCAAAAAACTTTCCAAGCGGAAGCCAGATTCAAAGAGCTGTTCTCACATACTGGCACTTTCGTTCACTTTCACTCACAAAATTTCACTTTAATCGTCGAGAAGACATTAACTGTGAGACTAGATTACGATGAAAATCATGGTATGGTGCAGTGGCGTAGATACAAAAAAATTTCAGGGGGGCGGTTTGGACCGAAGTCTGGGGGGGGGGGGGTTAAATTTTTTTATTTTTTGCTCAATGTACATTGAACTTCAATGTATGAACACTACGTACAAAATTTTTGTAAAGTTCTAAGCCTAAATCTATTGTAGCCGAAAGCGGCATGCTAAAACCAAAATGAGGGGTCTGGGGGGCGGAGCCCCCAGAAGTTGAGAACATTTTTCAATTTTGCCATTAAAACGCTATTGAGACATCGAATTCTTTCCGTTGCATATATTATCAATTCCCAAACCAGATTTTTTAGTTTAATTTGTTATATATTTTCCACTTGTACGGTCTCGTACGAAAACTCAGATTGGATGCTCCCATTATGAGAACAGGGTATTCCAAGCAGCACATTTCCAGTATCCACCATTTAAGGCAATCATGTTTGCAATAATGCAGCTAATAAAACTACAAAGCTGGCAAAGCAAAGTAAAGTAAAGCAAACTAGTAAAGGTTTAGTTATATATAGTATACTAACAACTAAGTCGCGCCGAAGGCGCGAAAATTTTTGAATGAAGTACAAATGCACTAATTTTTGGGGCATTTTTGTACAATTTCTTTGCGTTTATAATAAATTTAAAAGCCCGCGCTTCGCGCGGGCTTAAAATTTTTCTTCTGGCCAATTTTTGTCAGGGGGGCAAAACCATTTCGGGGGGGGGGGGGGCCGCCCCCCCCCCCCCCCCCCCCCCCCCCCCCCCTATCTACGCTAGTGGTATGGTGGACACCTCACCTGAGCACTCCGGATCCCATGACGTCTCCTGTGTCCTCCTCCTCCTCCATTCCTTCTCATGTCATCGGATCTGGGAAGTCCGCGTCTTCTTCTTTTGCTCCCCTGGCCAGTCCTCTTCCTGCCCGGCGTTCGCCTGTGTCCTCGACGAGCCCTGCCCCTGGATTTGCCCTTGGCAGTTGCAGTGGGACGGCGCTGCTTGGATCGCGTCTTTCGCTTGACAGCGCTCTGACTGCGCACACCCACTGGGAGAAGGGGTCCTCCTTGGGCTGGCGGCTGAGGACTCACTTCAATCCCCGAGTCGGAACCAATCTGTCCAGGAGTCACGGACAGCTGGGAGTCCAGACTCTCCTCCGTCCCCTGATGGACGGCCAACAGATCTTCCCCTTCCGAAGACGACGTGGAGGATGAGGTCCAATTCAGATCACCGGACTCAGCATCACTCTCCGCTGAATCGTCCTCAAATAAGAGAAACGCAAAGATTTTGTGTGAAACATATATACGTCAAAACCAATAGGTTACTATTACAATATATCAGATGACACAATTTTATACGTTGGAATCTATCCGTCGACTCAATACAAACAACAGTCAGTTAAAACTGTTCCAACGATAGGTACTAACACCTAGCTGTCAATTTTGAACTCCCGCACGTATTTTTCACAATGCAAATCGACCTGCAAATATAGCACCAAAGTACGTATTGCACACGAACAACAGAAAATGAACATTTGACAAACAATAGAGCAGCTAATCATTTGAGTAACAACTAATCAGTTGATTTACTTGTCAACTAATCAAACCCTAGGTTTACGGACTCAATGAATACATCTCTGGCTTACTTCTACTGGAGAGAGAGGGGTGGAGGGCACCCTCACTTGGAAGACCTCCATTCAAGGAGCCCCACATGAAAAGTCCCCACATAATAGTTCGACCTCCGCCCTTCTGGGTTGCGTTAGAGGGGGGCATCCCCCCACTCGAGACCTCCCCCAGCCAAGCTAGTGGGGGCTCCCCCTCCACTTTTCCCACCCCCAGCTTTTATCCCAAAATAAACCCAGCCCATAAGCCAAAACAATGCCTAATTTTGCCATTTCCCCAAAATTGTCGAAACAATTTCCGGCTACGCCGGATTTTTTAAGATATTTTCGCTATTATAGCTGAAAAACACCTAGAATTAGTTAGTTTTAGCGATTTTTAGCTGTTTTTACACCACAACACCTAAAAATTCGC